>VUQK01011975.1:7078-22854 GCA_015106715.1 Bujurquina vittata
AAGATGGTTATATTTATTTCAGCTTTGAGTGTTTAATATCTAGGTGTTTTATGAGAATGTGGATCTTTCAGATCAATTTGAGAAGTGATTTTGATCATGTTTCACATTTTATTGTCACGTAAAGTGCGGCACCGGTCTTGGTCTTGTCTCGGTCTCGATACACTCCGGTCTTGGTCTTGTCTCGGTCTCGGGTTAGGTGGTCTTGACTACAACACTGCAATGTGGCCTATCATTTGCAGTCATCAAAACCACTGAATCTTCAGTCAGAATCTAGATAATCCAGGGTAAAAGTGCTTTGGCGCTCAGGTCCAAAAAGTGGGTATTGCTCACCTCAGCAAGGAAGGTGTTTGTTTGAAAGTGATGCACACAGTGTTCTTTTCCTTTCACCCAGATATAATCAGATTTGGAGATGATTTCCCAGGTTCAATTAAAGCCCCTCTTAACATCTGAAAGATGACCTCCTTTCAACAAAGGGAGAACATTGCAAGATTTCTAGGGATTTCATTGTTTATTAAAAATATAAGTTAGTGGTTATGCTACAGTACAGTATAAAACCTGCAGTCAGCTAAGAAAATAATGATCTAATCCTACAGATTATTTGGATCCAACAGCTGTAAAGTCTTATGGACCTGCAGATTCAGTTTGAGTGGTTGCAGACAGAACCTCCTGTTAAGACAATGTTAATGTGCTGGACCATTAGTAACATCAGTCTGTAGCATTTCTTCAATGGCCTTTGGTGAGCAGTTACTTGCTCATTCTCCATGAATTGCCTGTACAACATATACATTTAGAACGAGATTTAAAGACCTGACAGATTTGCCTCCTCTTACGTATTTATCCTGGTAAGTATTTGTCATTGTCTTTCCAATTTGCCCATAATTTTGTTCAGGTTTTTGGTTCTGCTTTCATCTGGCAAAAGATACTGTCTGAAGATTTTGCAGACCATTTAACCCTCTGGAGTTGGTGGTCTGCATTTTTTGTAAGGTTGTGGAAACGGTAAAAATCACAACCAGTTTTGGCTATCTACTTACGATGGAGGAGTTTAGGTCCATTTTATAAGCGCGAGAGAATATGTCTTTTGGTCAGTGTGACTGCTTTTAATGTTGCTCTCGTAATTATCTGTTATTGCACATGATTTCGACATTTGTGTTCACTTGTCTGTATGGAATAGTCACGTATCTTTCTTTAGGTGTTGTTGTACTTGTTATAAATTCTGCAACCCTCTTGGCAAGGTCTCTTTTGGAAAACAGATTTTAATCACAATGAGACTTTTGCCTGGATGATAGATAGATAAATAAAACAAACATACTCAAAATCACTCAGACATTTTTAAATAAAATTGTTAAACTCGCTGAATCACTGTTTGGTGCAGGCTCTGAGCACTGTTTGCAGACAGCTTTGGCCAGATACATTAAACCATTTTTGTACAGAGCATGTTAAATACAAAACTGTTAGGAAAGCCAACCGCCTGATAAAATTCACAAATGTAGCAACACAACTTTATAGAAGCTTTTTCCCCTCGTTGACAATAAACAAGCAGAAGCAGAAAATAGATTAGTACAGCCAGACAGCAATCCGTATAAATAGATCTTCCCTTATATGAATGCATCTAATACTGCCAGTTAAATTTAAAGTTGAAGAAGAAGAGGAGGACCACTGAAATAAACTGTGTATATCAGTAAATTATATTTAACTGTTTCTTTAAACTATTCCAGTGAATCAAAGCCTTTTCTGCAAAAAACGTTGACTAGCCCCCTCAGCAGGCCGTACTACTCTGAATCTCCACACTGCTGACAAACACTGCTATTAATCTGCAAAGCCCTCACAACCGTTTAACCCTCTTAAAGGGTTAAACGAAAACTTTTTCATCCAAACTGAAATTCTGCAGAGGAGGATACTGTAAAAGTCCAGTAAGAACCTTGAAACATGGTACTGAGTGTTAAAAGAGAGGAAAAAAGAACAAAAGGTAAAGAGTCACGGGTCAAAATAAATCCAAATGTTCCACTTTTCTGTTGTCAGTTTTCCTTATGTTAAATGTTTTCTGATAACTGCTAGTCCAATTTATGCATTTTAGCTCACCTTTTTTACACTCATCATTTTATCCATGGACATTTTATCGGGCACATCTTTTCAAATGCTCATTAATACACATTTATATTCAGCCCATTACATGGCAGCAACTCAATGCATTTACACCATGCAGATATGGTAAAGATAACCTGCTGAAGCTCAAACCAGGCAAAAATGGGGAAGAAAGGTAATTTAGGTACTTTGAATGAGGCATGTGGTCTGAGTATTTCAGGAACTGCTGATCTGCTGGGATTTTCCCACATAACCATGTTTAAGGTTTACAGAGAATGGTCTGAAAAAGAAACGATATCCAGTAAGTGATAGTTCTCTGGGTGAAAATGCCTTGATAATGCCAAAGGTCAGAGGAGAATGGCCAGTGTGCTTTGAGGTAATAGAAAGACCACATTAACTCAAATTACTGCTCATTACAACCAAGGTAGGCAGAAGAATATCTTGAATGCACAGCCTGATGAAGCAGAAGAAAATCACAACAGGTATTACTCCTGCCAGCTAAGAGCTGGAAACTGAGATTATAGTTTTCACAGGCTCACCAAAACTGAACAACAGAAGAATGGAAAAATGTTGCTGGTTTAATAAGACTAGATTTTTGCTGTGGTGTTCAGAAAACAGTGTGAGAACATGCTGTGAGAACACTATCAGTAATTAAGACTTTTAGTTGTAGAAGTATTTAGATTCAAATGCTTCTTGTTTATCTGACTATTTAGAATGTATACGTATTTACAGATTATGGGTTGTAAACTATTGTCTACATATATGTCTAGTGTCATAAAACTTATGGAATTAATGAATATAAATTTAAAATGTCGTGAAAAAATGGAAACAGAAGTTTCAAATCCCTCAGTGATGTATTTCATAGGCTTTTCTCTGTGTTAATTTAGTATTATTTTCCTGAGTGGGTGTCCATTATGAGGCCAATGACTGGTGGATTGGCACCAATCATCCATGTGGCAATCCATTCATTTGTTACCATAGAAACGGTCTGGGTGAATAGGGGATAAGAGGGGGAGCATGGAGAGATTGCTGACACCTGCTCTCCATTTCCTATCATTGCACACACATACTGTAACATTCCTCACAAACGTGTGCATTATATAAGCACACACACACACACACACACAGAGACAGACAGACCGTCAGGAAACATATTGAAAGTCTCGTCAATAAGACTATACTTCAAAGCAACGTGAAACAGCAGATTTTTTTTATTGGATTCTGCAAGTCGTGTGCCTATTAATTCTTTGCAGTTTATCAAGCCCCCCCACCCCACCCCAAAAAATCTCTGAGCATATTCTCTGATCAATGCGTGTGTGCATTGCTCACAATGCAATGTGATTTATTCAGGTACTGATATTTTTAAACAAGATCAAAGATCATCAGATTTAAGGCATAGCAAGTTGCAGATAATTAGTTTCACTTTGTGTGTCTTTATGCAAGATCTGGAATAATACCAAATTATGCATTTCTTTACAATATTATACATTAGCATTAACATCACAGCTGAAAAATATGTTAAAAAAACACTGCTAGCCCTAATCCCTGCTTTTACCTTTACGTGCACTGCCACCTAATGTTTACACTGGATGTATTTGGTCTCCTGAAACACCAATATTAATCTACATTCTTGGGAGACTGGATTTATAATGAGTGCCTCAGTGATGGTATCACCTCTGCTCTCATCTTCCCTGTACAGACTGTGCATTTATAGTGAGAGAGCAGTTACCAACATGAAAACCGGAGAACTGTGTATGGGTGGAAACACAAGCAACTGTTATGTGGAAAGATGGAAAATCAGTTAGAGCCACTGCACAAACATTGGCCATAACCAGTGCAACCGTTTGGAATGTCCTGAAGAAGAAAGTCATCACTGGTGTACTAAATAACAGATGTTGAACAGGTAGACCAAGGAAAACAATAGCAGTTAATGACAGAAACACTTAACTGCTGTAAAGAGAGACCCTAAAAACACTGTTAGTGACATCACAACATCACTACGAAGGATTTCATCAGGGGCAGGAAGTGTGAGGTGTTGCACTGGCCTAGTCAGTCTCCAGATTTAAACCCTATAGAGCATTTTACCTTCTAAAGAGGAGACCTCATGGAGTAACTGTCATGGTCCTGGGTCTATGACCCCTTGTTTCTCAGAATATGGTCTTTTGTAGTTATGTTACCTTTATTGTTACTGTTTTGTTTTATTGTTTTATGTGTTTCTCTTATGTATTCCTAGTTAGTTCTCATTGCTTTACACCTTGGTTCTCCCTGTGTTCTGTCCCAAAGTGTTTCCCCTCTGTGTGGATTTTCCAGTGTCTGTCTCCCTGCGTTGTCTAGTCTGAGTCCTCTTTATGTGGTGTCAGGTTTGCATTTGTGTATCAGTCTTCTCACTTCCTGTTTTATTTTGACATTCCCTGTCTCTTGTGCTTTGTGTGTTGATTTACTTCCCTGAGTCTCGTTAATGTCATTCTCTTCACCTGTTTGCCCCAGCTGTTTCCTCACCCCTCGTTCTCAGTTTTCCCCATGTCAGATATCAGAGTCCTGTGGCTGTGTTTTCCCCTGTGCATGCCGGATATCCAGTATTCCTTAGTTGTTTCTCCAGTATAGGTTTCCTTTTGTTGAATGTTTTGCCTTGGTTTTGTCCTCTATGTCCTGCTGCCGTAACAAAGGCTCATTTTTGGTTCATTTACTGTACAAGTAAATGAACCTTCTCCTCCTCCACACGCCACACGGCTTGCATCCACGCATCGTGACAGTAACCCCCCAAACTGAAAAAGGCTGCAGTGAAAGCCTTGAAAAGCATCACAAAAGAAGAATGCAAGGGTTGAGTGATGTCAATGGGTCACAGGCTTGATATTGAGTCTTATTCACTTTAAGTTTAATTTAAATACTTTTGCTCATAAGAAAAATGGGTGTGTTCAGACAAAAGGTGCTATCTTCTGAACTGTGTATCAGATCCAGATGTAAATAAAAATGGAAATAAAAGCTGACATGTTGATCTTTTGTCTTATTTTGATTTTTTTTTTGTCAAAACCAAATGTTTTCAGGCTTCAGCTAAAATACAGGGATTAAACTCACTGTTACAATACCATTGGAGCAGATTGCAATTCCATTTCCCCTTCTTATTCTTTCTATTCTATGCCAAATTGTCATCCACTATCAATTCTAATTAGGAATTAAAACCTAAAATTATTTTATTACATTTTTAACAGTGATCACCATGGTGACTACCATGAAAATTTACCAGTGCACACAATGTGATTATAACTAGATTTCTTATCAGTTATGTTCACAAATGCTTTCAGACTATCACCAGTAGATGTTTCCACTGTGAAACCAATAGAGAAAACCTCCTTGAAGTGCTTGGCTGGGGAACTGGAAGGTGATGCTCCTGTGGGCAAGACAGTGAACCATGAAAGGGTTTGATTGGGAGGAATGACCTGCCACATATGATTTGATTGTTTCTGGATATCTGTGCTTATGACAGTTTGTTTATTAAAAAAATATAAGGCTGCAGGTTGATGCTTAATTTTTTAATCATTACACTTGTGGCCAAGTGAAAAACATATAACAAGATTTAGGACGCTCCATGTAAGCTTTAAATTTACAGTTTGTCATTTGTTATTTTCTCTCATGTTCTCTCTTTCTTACTGTACATCTTTTTCCGTGCACGAGAGTAAAAGTATCACAATGTTTTTATTTTCTCCCTGTAAAATAAATACATCTGTAGATAACTGTAGCTTGAGCACAGACTGTACGCCAAACTACACAGAAACAGTTTGTGTGTTTGGTGTTACCTCGGCGAGCTGGTATAACATACGTACAAATCACAGAAAAATATTTAAACTCAACATGACCTGAACATTCATGTCAACCTTTTACCTTGCTTAATGAAGCAAAGCCTAAGAAAATTAGGTCCTCCCTGGAGGAGTGAGTGAGTGTACAAGGTCTGTGATCAGATCATTAAATAGCTAATTATGCTGAACTAACCTCAAGCAGGCATTTCAGTAGCAAACCCCAAGTCCATAGGCTAACAATGGAGGAAAAAGACCATAGCAGAATATACACAAGCTCAGATGAATAGATGACATATGACACTATCATTGCATGTTTAACAAAAATTAAGCCAAAACACAGAAGCAGTGTGTGAAGTACATTCATACTGTACTTCTTCTATTGGAATTAAGAGGTTAAGTAGCCAGGCACTTCAAATCAAATGAGTCAAATGTGACGCTATCGGTACCGCAGTTAAAACTTGGCCCAAACTGCGTCAATGTTACCAAGCGCACCAGCAAATCTACAACAGAATGGCTGAAAAAAAAAGAATTAATGTTTTGCAATGGCTCAGTCAAAGTACAGATCTCAGCCCAGCTGAAATGCAGTAGTGGACTGTGAGGAGAGCTGCTCACAAACAAATACTCACAAACCTCAATAAACTGAAGCAACACTGTAAAGAAGAATGGGCCAAAATTTCTCCACAGCAATGTGAGCGACTGAAGTCGTGAAGAAAACAATTATTTCAAGGTACTTCAAGATTATTGCTGCTAAAAGTGGCTCTACAAGCTAATAATTTTCCAGACACTGCTTCTGCATTTTGGCTTAGTTTTTGTTAAATATAAAATGACACATTGTAATGTGCTTTATAGTTCATCTGAGGTTGTATTTACCTTTTTTTATTACGTTGTGCTGTGTACAATTTTAGAAGCGAGGGTGTACTTTTTAATCATACAGTATATAGTTTGTTTTACCACTTTGGTGTTCACTTTCCAAATCTGTTCTCCATGTTCCTTCTGTGTTTTCCTGGTGATTATCAATCTTATCATTTTTATCCCAACTGCTTTGTTCTGATCCCTATTAATCCCTATTATGTTAAATACACAGTACATGCAGTACACACAATAAGTAATTTATGGCATTTGTTTATCCATGTATATATCATTATTTTCCCTGAATGTCTTTAAATAAAATTTTACTGTGTTAATTATTAATATGCTTGAATGACTGCTGGACTATCTCAATTGCACACAATGCTGCTGGTCACAAAATCATGACAGCCTACAGTCTTTAAGCTGCAAAATATTATAAAATATCTGATGGAGCAAACCAAATTTAAATTAACCCCCAAGAACCTCATCTGAAGTGCCATAAGAGGGATTCTATAAAACCTAATGAGGCTTTAACAGCAGCCCACAGGAGCTGGAAGAGAAAAGCAGCTACAAAGACTGATTGTAACCTCACCCTCTGGCCCTCTGTTTCAGTCCTCTTCTTCATATCAGAACTCCTGCACAGTGACTTCTAGGCTTGCCTCGCTACTTGGAACAGATTTTGCCTTCAATCCAAATATCTGTTTAATCTGTCCCCCTCACTGTAGCAGCCTCTATTTCTCTATGATGACAGTTTTTTTTAGTCAGTCTGGACGTTTCTGGCTGCAGCGCTGTACATTATGAGACTTTACGTCACAGAGCCAAATCAGCCAACATTATCAAACCCACTTACTGTCCTAACAAAAGTGCTCCTGAGCATTTTCTGTTTGGACACACTCAGTGGGTCCATCCAGGGTTAAAGTGTTGCAACATTGAAAGAATGCACAATAATACAGTAGGTGAAGCCATTTAATGATATATTAGCACAGAACAGGACAAAGAAAGCATTTCTATTAAATTTGAACGTTTCTGTTCTACACAAATGAAGAACTGACACATATATCTGGGGTAAAGGAATTTAACAGCAAACTAACTTGTGGCTCAAAAAATATAAACCAATAAACCAAAGACTCTGACCTCTGTGGCCCTTAGTCGTACGCTCACTCCCTAATCTACAGTGTGTGTGTGTGTGTAAAAGCCATGGATACAGTTTTATCCCCACATTTTTAGCGACCTTTGCATGAGATCTTTGCCCTCAGCACCGTCCTGATGGATGTGACCAATTAAGCAAACAGCAGAGTGCTCTGTTACCTAGCAACAACTCAGTGTATATTTAATTTTTGACAGCAGGTTTCACATTTCAATTGTTGCATGAATTGAACTTATTTAGCCTCTGTTTGGTCTCAAGATTTTTTTAGTTGTCAGGCCATTAGCCATTCAAGTTTTGACCTCTATTGACTGGTGACATTCAATGAGTATTTCAGTGAGAGGCATGAAAGTTTGTGTATTCACCTAGTTGTATGTGCCCAGCCCATCAAACCAATACACTTCACTGAATTAATGAGTTAACAGTTCCTCCATCCCACACAACAGAGAAGACTGGAGGGGATACCACAAGCATTTTTATACAGGCATGTGCTGAGGGTTCAGGTGGCAGCAGATGCAGATTCTCTGAAAGCCATTAAGTGTACATATCAGTCCAGACATTCAATTATATTCTGCCATCCTGAATTACTTTGACTGGGCGAAACAAGTCATAACGGACGGAGCTGAAGCCAATAAGAGTATTTCTTTCTATGGAATCGCAATGTAAACTAATTTTACAAAGATGTATATAAAAAATTTCTATAGAATTTTTTCTTAAGAATCTTTATTGCAAATACATACAATAAAAACAATTTGAGCTGAACATCCCAGATGTAACTCAAAATACTGACTCCTTTCTGAGTCCAGTGAGCTTGTACCTCTGACAATTCATACTGTATTTCTGTAACTTGAGTGATGTTTAAAGTTACTAATAATATAATATTAATATGATGAATCTATCTTTATTAATTAGCTACATGCCACAGGCTTTTAAGGTGGCAGTTATTAAACCATTTCTTAAAAAGCCATCATTTAACCCTGCTGTCTTAGCTAATTATACTGTAGGTCAATCTCCAACCTTCCTTTTATCTAAAAATATTCTTGAAATATCTAACTGATCACCTGCAAAGGAATTGTTTATTTGAAGAGTTTCAGTCAGGTTTCAGAATTCATCACAGTATAGAAACAGCATTAGTGAAGGTTACAAATGATCTTCTTATAACCTCTGACCGTTGACTCATACTTGTATTCTGTACTTTTTGAGCCGCTGTAATGCACAAATTTCCCTGTTGTGGGATCATTAAAGTTTTATCTCTTATCTTAAAATAAAATTAAATAGTTAGTGTATCCTATGTCATCATTTGTGGGAATCTGTGGGAAACAGTTTTATTTTGAATGCAAAACTATGCAGCCCGTCGGTGGTGTCGTTCTTATAGATGTCTGTCTAGTAGTAGTAATGATGTTATACTCAGAGAAATTATGAAGAACCCAAGAGGTACATCTCAGACTCCACAGGTCTCAGTTAGCATGTTACATGTTAAAGAAATTCTGCCAGAAAAAAAGCCTTTTCTCTCTAAGAAGAACATGTCAGCACAGCTAAAATCTGAACAAACCACAAGACTTTTGGAACGATGTCCTCTGTACACACAAGACCAAAGTGAGGATGTACAGTATGGCCATAATGCACATCAGAAGATCTGGTGAAAATCAAACACAGCTTATCAGCACAAACACCTCCTACCATCCATCAAGCATGGTGGTGGAGAGGTGTTGATTTTGGTTTATTTTGCAGCCACAGCACCTGGGTACTTTGCAGTCATTGAGTCAATCATACATTCCTCTGTATTCCAGATTGAAATGAGGCTATTTATCTGACAACTAAAGCTTGGGCAAAACCGGGTCATGCAACAGAACAATGTTACCAAGCACACCAGAAACTCTACAACAGAATGGCTGAAAAAGAAAAGAATCAATGTGTTGCAAGGGTCCAGTCAAAATATATCAGCCCGACTGAAATGCTGTGGTGACCTCTTAAGAGAGCTGTTCATAAACAAATGTCCACAATGAACTGAAAAATATATATCTGCACATAGAGTTCTAGTGATGTCCAGTTCATTATGAGAGCCAAGGTACAAAATATGCATCAAATAACAATTCAAGCTAAATTTAGGATTCTTTAACTGTGAATGTGACAGGTTTACTGCAATCCCATATAAACGACCTTTCAACCTTCTCTCCCTACACCAGTTGTCAATGTATGATTGTGCAATGAAGTTATAAGAAAATCCACCTTGAAATGTTTAGCAAAGGGATGAATTTATTAATGCAAACCTTCTAAAGTGGGTATAGTTCAGGCTATCTAACCATACTCTTTACTTCCTCTTTAATAGCTAAAATGAAATGGCTGTTGTGAAACTGTAATAAACTCTATTGGCAGGGTTTTTTTTATTGTAAAGGTGAAATCTTTTTAGTAATGTCTTGTTATAAATGTGAATACACATATGATACATGTACATACAGTATGTAATACACATAATACATATGAATATACATTATGCTAGAGGAGAGTATTTACAGAATATAATTACAACTTACTGTATTGTGCTGATTTATTTTAATTTAAATTTTCAAGTCAAGTACTACAGTATGTACCTTTTTTGAAAAAATAATAAAAATTGTTTATTATTAGGTTCTACTGTTATAAAAAAAAGAATGGTAAAGAACTAGAAATAAGACTAAAAAAAGAAGACAAAATGGACCAAAAGTCTATGTTGTAAATGACTGAATGAAACCAAACATCGCGGACTCATCTTCCCACGTGATTTCAATAGAACTATCTGACAGAATTATTAGTCGGGACAGATTCTGATTAAAATGTCCTTTTTTGTCAGAAAGGGCTCCACAAACTTTGCAAGTGTAGTACTCTAACCCTGAATTAAGAGACCCATGACTGTGACACAACACAAGTTTCACACCACCATGGAGTGAGAGGTTGGTGAATCAGAACTGGGCCAAGCAGACTGTCAGGTAAGGCAATCCAAGTTGAACGGTAATGAAATATATTCAAGGAAAATAGCAGAAGGTTCTTCAGTTTGCAGGCAGGAATTTACAAAGAAAAAAGGAAACACTCAGGAATACAGGATGCTGTAAGGATAGCTGAGCTATAAACTTATTAGGAACTTACTAGGGAAACACCTTATATTCACCTCCTACAGTATATGGTGGTTCGATCCACTGCTAGGCTGCGCCTCAGACTGTCCAGGAGCCCAGTGATGGCCTGGTCCAGATCTGGCAGGAGATCCGCAGGACACCTTTCATCATCTAATTAGGAGCATGCCACTACATTTTCAGGCATCCATACAAGCACGTAGGGGGCCATACAAACTGCTGAGTATAATTTGCAGTGAAATTTCATCAAAATGGACTAGTCTGCCTCACAATTTTTTCACTTTGATTTTTTTCAAAAATCAAAGAACAATGGAGATTTTAAAAAAAGGAAGCAGGAGGAATGTAGTAAAAAGGTAAATAGTAAAACAGAGAAACCAAAACTACAAGAAAACCCCAAAAGCTGTTTGTTTTTGTTTGTTTTGTCACCTGTCTGTACGTTGAAGCACACATTGACCAGAGATGACAGGATGAATAACAGAACAGATCTTTAATCGCCTAGCACTCATTACAACGAAGGTTTGTCTCTGTGCCATGCAACCCATTGTGAATTCACTGCAGCATGTTACCATGCCAGAGACTTACATGTAACCACAGTCTGTTAAAAAAATGGGGATTGCTGATTTTATCAGCAATTGCTTGTATTCAGCCTCTGTGATAATCCCTCCCACTGGAGTATTTTGTGTGTAAAAACTCAACTTTAGCTCAAGTAGAGTTGCCAGTGTGACAAAACCTTTGGCAATGTTTGGATATAAACATGTTATATTTAAAAAATAATTTCCAGTTATATATCACAATTTTCAGCCAAAGTATGCACCAAAAGTATGCACCAAACAGTGACACCACTTTTTGGTATTTACAAATTCTATCTACAAATTAAATATAAATCATGTAGAATTTTCATTGAGGGGAAACCACAAAATTTACAAAAGAAAAAGTCAAAAATCACAGAGACAACACCCTCTATAGTAGTATGAAATCAAATAATGTGTTGACTTTACTTGTGGAAGGTTTGGAAATTCACCTTTAAGGACAGCGTTCACTTTCAAAGGTGTTTTGCAAAGTAATCATTCCCATATATGCGCATAATGATACACTGTGTTTAGTATGAAATATTGCATCAGACATGCAACACAGATGTTTCTTTCTTAATTGGCCTTTTAACTCATACACACAGAATGACATGTTGCATATTCATCCTTTGTTACCTTTATCAACTTGTATCACCGGTGTTGTAATAAATCATGACAGGGGTGGAAACACTGTCACACCCCATTTGGAGAGAACACATCACTCATTACCATTTCCACACATCTCTGGCAAAACACCTATATGACCGGCAGTTGGACTGTGAAAGCTCCCTAACAATAATCAATTTAGGCAAAGCCTGCATGCTTTTATAGCCACCTGGGGTTGAAAAATATACAGTTTGGAAGTACCACTTCTAAAGTTCAAACGTATCCATCTTTCTGCCTGTGGCTCAGATGGTAGAGTGAGTTGTCTATTAATCAAAAGGTCAGTGGTTTGATTCCTGGCTCTTTTAGTCCACATGCTGAAGTGTACTCAGGAAAGATACTGCACCCCAAATCCACTGGCGTGCATGACAGGTGGAAAAAGGTGCTTTAAAAAATAAAGTGCTCTGTGAAGGTGTTGGTGAATTTGGCTTTACAGTGAGTGCTCAGTTAAAGTAGAAAAGTCAATTTAGCGTTATTAGACAAACATTAAATTTAAGCCAATAAATAAAGTTTTTGATTCAGAGAGTATTTTTAATCTTCACATGTGTTTTATGGGTGATGTTGCTCTTAAAGATGTTGCCTCACTGAAGCATAAATTGACTTTGCTGCAAAAAAATGGGTCTTGTATTTTCCACATAAGCTCTCACATCGACTTCTACATTACACCCAGGCGATGAGAAGAGAGAGAGTGAGACAGGGATGGAGGCCAATATTTGTTTTACTTTGTCGCTGTGTTTCCACCCTCCCTTTTGTAGAAATGCACCCTGGATTCCTTTTGTGAATCACCCGGCAACAGACACATCACTTTGTCACCATCTTTTCAGCACAAGCGGAAACCATTGCACCCAGGCTCTTCTGGAGAGGCCAAGCAGAATCCTACCTGACTGTCTTACCAATGAAGAGCCAAAACCTATTCTATGGGGCTGCTGTGTGCTACACATAACTGGTCCTGACAAAAGTCCCTCCCTCTCTGCAGCACCCAAAAAGAGCAGAGGCTTTTTAGGATTAAGACACAAGGAAAACTGCAGTTTGCATTTGCTTTCCATAAGCTCTCAAGTGCAAAGCCATCAAACAATAGTGTTTGTTTTTTAAAGTGATAGTTTAGCCAAGTATTTGAGTTGCTAAAAGCACTGAAACCTTTTTGTAAGGTGCACTCACAATTCATACAAGCAGCACAGAGCTTTTATAGGCTTTTTTTCAAAGGGATAATGCTATAGATAAAAAATATATTTAGCATAATAATGTATGCATTTTATGAATAACATTATTTTTAGTGCTGATGTGAGTTTGCTCAAAAGTAAAGCTCTGCCATAGGATGTGATTTAATTTTAACCATACCAGCTGCATGGTATGTAGAAATGCTGGTAGGTTGGCCCACCCTGGAATTTTGTACAATCATTCATTGTCCCCAGAGGATGAATCCTATGAATTTTAATGTACCCTTGACTTTTTTTTTCAAGCACTGCCATGAGGTTGATATTTATAGTTTGGGCTAAAATGTGTTGATTTGTTTTTAGTATACTTGAATAATCAGGTCAGCATTCTAATTTGTAAATAGCATTAGTTTATTACCAAGTACTAAAGCAAAAGTACTGTCATAACTGCTGACACAAACAGCTAAAATACTCAGCATAGTAGACTAGCTGAAACGCAGCATCTTTGTCACATCTTTGTCACTCATGGCAGCATGCTGGCATTTGTGTGGCTGTATGCCTCACAGGTTTTATGTTAATCATTCCAGATTAATAAGCTTCCATTTTTCAACAAATTCCAAAATTTATGGCTTCTGGGGCATTTTTATAAGTACTGTGGTGGGATGTTACTGCTACAAAAATGATATTGTGAATAAAGGGCCTCACTAAGCAAAGCATCAAAGAATCATAGACGCACAGAAATTGACCCGTGGCATATTTCTAAGTGGCTCTGTAAACATGCCTGAATTATAAAATGCATCCGTCATCATTATCACAATCATCATCTGCATCACCATTTTGTCTGTCCTGCATGAGGAACTGTACAGTTTCAGAGCATTGCTTTTGTCCCCAATGTCTGAGCAGTGAAACTGACAAGAGGCCAGCTGTCTGCCTGTGTGTCTGCCTGTACTCTGCTTTTTATTACCACCACCTCCTTCTGTAATTACAAGCTCCAGTGCGCACAAGCTCACCATCAGGTGTGGCCAGGGCCACAAGCACGGCACCGGCAGCTCTTGTCATTGTGGCATTTTGCATTCCCCCCGTGTGAGAGCTGCAGGCCAACAGGAGGCTTTTTGCACATCAGAGGTGCCACAGCCTGCAGGCCAATCAGCCAGCTGGGGTAATAAATGCTACATTTTGTTTCATATCATTAGAAGGTTAGCTCACCCCTCATTGGTTCACCATCTGGGCATTCTTTCGTTCCCTCTCAGTGCTGTGGCTTCTCAGCACCGCATCGACACTGCACAGCCTGCAAGCATGGCACACGGCGATCTGAAGAACCGAAGATGGGGGTGAAAGATTTGAGCAGATGAGCACAGAGGCAAAAGCAAATGAAAAAAACAAAACAGAACTATAGACAAGGTGTGGAAAATAACATAGAAAGAAATTAACTAAATGAATATGACTGAAATATATTAACAGTAATAATACAAGGAAAAAGTAGAACGTATTAACCAGGGCTTTAAGCTTAATAAATTGCATACGGTACCACCTGATAATAAAGTGAAACTACGTTGATGTCAAAATATCAAACATCAACCCAGACTGTCACCTAGCAGTGTGCACCAAAGTGAACATATTTAGGAAAAAGTCAAATATATCCATAACAGTTTTACACCATCACAGAAGGCGATGCAGTCTTTTTTTTTTAAATTCTGACACAAGTTTAGTTCTTACTCATTTTAACAACTCAAACTTTAACTATTAAACCATGAGCAAGTCTAATCTCCCAGTGAGAGCCAAATATTTTATCGCAATGTGGGAGTTAAACTCTGCATTAAGACTGCTCATTTGAGATGTTCCACAAGGGTATTTCATTTTGGAAGACAGCGGGCTAAGAAGATTATAAGCACAGTTTTCAATTTATCTCACACACCCTGACTCCTTTTATTGGCTGGGACCCTCTTATCATGTTTTGCCAGCAGCTAAAGCAGCCATTGGCATCTTCCACTCTATCCTCTATTTTGGAGTGGTTGTACTTGATACAATATTGGACTACACTTATTTTTACCCTAAGCGTGGCCTTTATGCCCAATTTCCTTCTCATATCTGTGCATATGTGTTATTAATGTGTTTCAGTGTTATAAATGGTAACTTCATGAAATCAAGTGAACTTAAGAGATGACTTTGGTAAAACAGAGGATTACATAAAAATGTTAAGTCTGTTATTCATCATCTGGACCTTGACTGAGTCAGAAAGGAAGAGAGAGGGGGGAAGGGGGAGAGAGAAACAGAGAGAGGGAGAAGTTGCTGATGTTTTTTTTTTTTTTTTAAAAAAAGTTGCAGGTGTAAGGATATAAAACATTTATACAAGGGGTTGCTCCTCCCTCAAACCCGCTGCCATCTCAGTGGTGGAAATTCGTAAGTTGGGGAGG
>VUQK01011977.1:12522-43630 GCA_015106715.1 Bujurquina vittata
TTTTTATATAATCAGAGATATATGTGTTTTTTTTTTTTTTTTTTTTTTTTTTATATAGGGGGGTGTGTGTGTGTGTGTGTGTGTGTGTGTGTGTGTGTGTGTGTGTGCGTGTGTGTGTGCGTGTGTGTGCGTGTGTGTGTGTGTGCGTGTGTGTGTTACCTGGTACCTAGCCTCCACACTGAGCCAAATCACTGATATGGAACAGGACAAATTCATTTGAGGTACTGCAGAATGGAAAATGCTATAGTAATGTAATGGAGAGTAAAAGAGGGCTAGCAGTGCATCAGAGACTTCTGAACTGAGATAATATATCGACTCTTTGCTTCTCTTTGACTGTGCCTTCATCTCTTTCTGTTCTATTCAGCGCAGTTCAGTTAAATTTATTTCAATTAAAGTGCTTCAAGGTGTTTGACTGGCATGGCAATAAAAGAAGTCTTTTTCTCAGCCGTAAAACAAACAGATTCCAGACTATAAAATCAGACAAAAACATCTTTCTTCAATGTCAAGTTATATATATTTTGATACAAAAAAAAGTACATTTTAGCTGCAGAAATGAACATAGCAATGATTTGTTTGGTGAAAGGTTTATAAAAAGACTATGATTTTTGCCTTTATGACGATAGATGTTGCAGCTTCTCTAATTTCTTCATGCTGCAGCTGCTCCAATGTGCAGACCAAGTCTTCATGTCTCCCTCTCGATCTCTCCGTCTAATAACTTTTTACCACCTATTCCATATCACATTTCAACAGGGCTGGGGTTGATTTGAGAGCCTGTGATACGAGCTGCTCTCGCTCACTGACTGGCTGCCTTGTGAGTGTTATGGTAACCAGTGCCAGCTTCTCAGACCCCCGTCAGGACTCAGCAAAAACCAGGACACTCTCTGACTAAATGGCCGCTGTTAAAGGAGGCACATGTGGATGTCTGTCTGTACATAGTGTACGTAGTGTGTGTGACCGTTCATACTTCTGTGGTATTAATTATCTGTGTGTGAAAAGAGAGAGACAGGTCGGTAAGGAGCGCGTGCAAGAAAATGAGCTGTATAACAATGCAACAGAAGAAGAAGGACGAAACAAGAAAGATGATTCATGACTAAAGAAATTGAGAGGGAGAAGCAGAAAATCAGTTTGCTTTTCAGAGAGGAGGGGCAAATATATAAATATGGCATATTCATTTTCAGCATCATTCCTCCGTCTTTCTATTTTATCAGTCTTTAAATACCTCCTTAGAGGAATCTGTAACATTTTTACTTAAAGGTTTACTTCGGTCACTTCTAATAAGTTGTTGTCTTGGCACCAAAATGTCACAGTGTCCCTTCAGTATCTTCCTGACACATAAAAGAGCAGCTAGTGTTATGTATTATCAGTTTGCTGATTTAACTGACCTGCAGAAATAAGAAGAATGGTTTGTGTTGAATGGACGTTGCAGCATTATTGAAAGGGAATGGTGCCTGTATGCCTGGGGGATGACTACATGTCATTTTGCTTTTTATTTTAAATGTAACATTGTCTGTGTAATGTAGTGTGTATGAAATGTTAACTGTGCCTCTGAGACTATCCTGTAAATAACATTATTGCCATTAATGTGTGTGCACGTGGGTATGAATCGCTCCGAGCGAGCCTGTGGGAGGTCTTAAAGATGATTTCTTTGCTCGTTTAAATATGATAACCAAGAATTTGGGGAGTGGATCTTGTAGGTTTGCTCAGTATTTGCTAGACTCTTGTTCCATCCCACACTTCTACACCATGCAGCTAAATGTGATTAATCTAAATTTCAGTCATATTATTATACACTTAACACATAATTCCATTGTGATCTTACCCCAAAGCAAACTATCACACATTACATTTAGTCTTACACACCATTTCAGAAAAGTGCCATTCTGAAATAACATGTCTTATAATGTGACAGCTGTCTAGTGCAGCGGCATGCCTGCCTGAAAATTGAAAATGTCACCGTGCCTGTTTAAAACTGCTTGCCTTGTATGGCTGCAAGTGTGACATAGAATGCTTTGCTATGAACTCACTCCTAAGTTGTGATATCCTTTGGTTTGTACATTTGATTATTTTCAATTGGCAGAGCAGATGAGATCCAGTTTGTTTAGCTCCTAACATAGCATAAGCTGCGGGAAAAAGCTGACTAGGAAGTCCTGTGATTGGCCAAGGAGCATCTGTTTCAGTAGTTTCTATTGACCTGCATATGTTCACAAAGGCCAAGTGTCCAGCTTGAGTCACTGTGGTGGGAGTGAAGACTGTTTGTTCAATTATAGCTGTCTGTTACGAAAAGTGAAAGGGTAAAAGGCAGAAGTGATAGAACAAGTTTTTTTTTCCCTAGTATTTCTAGTATAAAGGATAGAAGCTACTGGTGTCACTGAAAACATCTTCCCTTTCAAATGTCTTTTACCTCTGACATAGCCTGATCCTCTTTTCTGCCACTTCCATCATTTTGGTGTTGATATACAAATGAGGTTTCAGTGTTCAGGGTCATTCCAAAAGTTAGTGCAGAAATGAGGTGCACAAATAACCGCAAGTATACAAATGAAGATATATACAATATTGTGCAAATGTCTTGAGTCACCCATCATTTCTTTAGGTTTTGCTAGGAAATGGGAAATAAGTGCAGCAATTTATTGAAACATACACAGACATGTGCAAACATGAGGCAAAAAAGCCTCTCTGCAATTCTAATGAGCTTGAAAGTCAAGATTAGGTATGATCACCTTTATTCTTTAACATAGCCCGAACTCTCTTAGGCAAGCTTTCTTTTATTTTCTTTAAGCATTCTTTAGGAATAGTTCCTCCAAAGTTGCTGAAGGAAATTCAAAGCTCTTGTTTGGATGTTGGCTACCTTTTGTGAAGATGATCCCACACTGCTTCAATAATGCTGATATCCTGGACCTGGGGAGGCTAATCCATGATTCATAGTGTTCCACTGGGTCTTTTTCTATCTAGGTATGCTTTCACTGCATTGTCAGTGTGTTTGAAATGATTGCCATGCTGAAAAATGAAGCTGCTGCCAATCAGAAACCTTCCAGATGATACTGCAAGATGAAACAAAGTCTGCAAATATTTTTTTTGTGTTTATGATTCCATTGATTGTGACAAGGTCCCTAACACCACTGCCTGAAATACAGCCCCAAACCATGACAGAGCCTCCACCATGCTTTACAGTCTGCCACTGGTTAAGTTTCCTCAATTTTTTTAAGGATACACGGCACATAATATCATAATAGGCAAAGTTGCCAGCTATAATAGTCCTTTGAGAATCCCCTTGTTGGTGCAAAAATACTATTTTATGCCTGTCAAACTGTGTTATCGTTGACATTTCCATGGATTCAACTAAAGAAAGTTGGAACAAATGATGTGTTTTTGCAGCAGGCCCCTGTAATAAAGTGCCTAAAGATACAATTTAGAGTTGGTTCTTTGCTAAGTTGTCTGTTATGTGTCAACACAATACTGTTTCATCCTTGGAGTTGAACCAAGGTGTCTTTTTTTAATGCTTCAATAATTCATAGGTCAGTGTGAAAATGGTCAGGCTGAAAAATAGAAAAAAAAGCCTGGAGAACCACTGCTCAAGATCATGTACAAAACAATACAAATTCCTTGGAACCAAAACATAAAGAGATGAGGGGTCTGTCAGGACTTTTGCACAATACTGAATATGTAAATATATATTTTTGTGCTCCAAAGACATGAATGTAGGAATGAATTAGACATGAACTGCTGACTACAGTTTGCACACAAATGTAGAGTAAAGCCATGAGACACAATGAAACTGTGTCCAAATATCAGTAGCATAGTCACAACTCCACTATGTCACTGCAGTTAAGTAACTACAGTAAAAATAAATAAAGGTGGGATGGACCTTAAGAAAAGTGCTAAATGTGCTAATCCAAGTAACGATTAAGTTTGCCGTTTATCAACGTTACAAAAGTCTTTCGAAGTATAATGCAATTTCAACTTCTCCTGTAGTGCTGGATTAACTTAAATACAAGCTCATTTATTGATTTCCAGTGTAAATAAAATGATTAGATAAAAATCCCAATAACAGGTTGTGGTGGCTACAATTTCTTAGTCGCAGTGGTCTGTGGTAGAAATTAAAAACATCAACTCTAAAGCACACATAATCAATCAGACCACAATTTGGCCAAAATTAAATTCAGATCAAGATTATTTCTTTTGTCAACCAAAGCCTTTAGTACAGCTGACAGCTTGACAAGTGTATTTATAAACTATTTTTTAGCTGTTCTTCAACTAAGCATTGGTGGAGGTGAAGGGTGTTTTTTCCCCCTTATTAAAAAAACAAAACACACATTGACCTGCTGTGTAATACTGTATGTATGATGACCGCATTCACTGTTTCCTGTGTTTAGAAAATCTGAAACTCTCTGCATCAGGTAAGTCACATGGGAAAAGCATACCCCTGTTATTGTATTACTTACGCTATCAGATAATTCATGAAAGCGCTAAAATGAAAGAAAAAAAAGATTCAAACCATCACAACTGGGAAGAGCGTGACTCCACTGATGATTCTGCTCGCAAACAATTGGCTCCTGATCACTAAGTGTGTATCCTGGGTCACATGTAAATGACACACGCGAGCCAATGGAAAAGCTGCTGCCATGGCGACGACCATTCACTGGGATACCAGGATCGAGACACGAGTCTGACTCCATTTTCACACCTGAAAATCACATCACACAAGCACCGCAGTGTCAAGAGGTTGAGTGTATATGCGTCTGTAAGCAATTTAGAGTGTGTCCACCAGACTTTTCAGTCTATCAGTCATTTAGTCTTACTTTCATATCTGATGCTGAAGCCTGCAGCAGAGCGGCTGTTGTCTGTAGTGAATAACAGGAACAGGAAGTTTGATGTGGAAATCAGGAAATGAGGAGCTTGGGTTCCATGGTATTCACCGATCAGGGGAGAGGATGCTGATGGGCCATCCCTGATCTCCAGTGTGTCATAGTTGACTTCTGTCTGGAACCTAGAGAAACAAATAAAAACAAAAACGTGCACATGACACCCACAGCTGCAAGTTATATAAGATGAAAAATCTCAACACTGAGGGGGTGGGGGTGGGGGGGTGTCAACAGCACTGTTCATTTTGCTCAATTCATCTGCTGTAGGCAAAAAACACTGAGGTGTAACATGAGTTTGCTAAAATATCAGCAATTAATCAGTCACATTATATATTTTCATTAAAATAACTGACTACTAAATAAGTCCATTACTACTTTGTCAAAGTTATTAGGAGAACAAATGACTGAGATGTCATCTCTCTGCTTCAGTCTCAGTAAGTTTGGGCATAACAAGTCAGTTTTTGGATCCCTGATTACTGTTGGTTATCAATCCAACCATCAAATAGATGATCTAGAAAAAGGATATCATATTAAAGTAACCTGGTTGAATAGAAAACCACGATTTAGGAACTACTGGCACACTGCAACACCACACTATGTGAATAATTATATCTGACCAGCTAAATGAAAAATGAACTAGCCTCTGCGTCAGAAGAAGTGTGTTGAGACTTCCACAAATGAAATGCCTCATAGGCGATGAAGATAACTCGGCTTGTACATTCCATTCTAAAAAGACAAATTTCTACTATTGCAGTTTCAGGCTACACTGCATCTGTCTGTGGCTTGTTTCCAGAAAAAAAATTGCAAAAAGCCAACATTAATCATTTACTGCAGGAGTAACTCACCAACCACATTTATATCTGACTAACTTATATTGCTTCAGAAAGACTGCCCAACTAAAATATTAACTAAATGATGCACTCCGTAACCACACCTAATAACAAGATTATCTAGCTGTTAATATCCAAATTTCAACAGTTTTTGAACAAACTAAAACAAATCTGACAAACCATCTGTTAGTATATAAATAAATAATAAGTTGTCAACCATACTTACTTGTCAAAGTGTATCTTTACAGCATGGTCTGCTTGTGCTTCAATCACCCACTGGCAGCTCAGAGAGTCTTTGTAAAAGGAGGGCCAACCAGGAGACAGCAAAACACCTGTGGGAGCTGTGAGATGCCCTCCACAGGGAGCTGGAGGGAAACAAAGACCCGCACACAACAACAGGGAATCAAATTAATCATTCCCCCCCGTAAATGTGTATAAATTGTTCATATTCCATTAAGTTAGCAGATTCATTGTCGGCTCAATTTGTTCTAATCCCTTCTGAATTTCTATTTTTCATACATAAACATTTACCTTCAGAAATGATAGCGAGCCCATCTTGTGCTACAGTAAATAATTTTGAGCTAGTGATGTTTGAAAAAGCCCAAAAATAATTATCATATTATAATTTATGGGGGAAATTAAATATATTTATGTGTCAAATGGTGCCAAAAAATAACTCCTCATTTCCCTGCACAAGCTGCAGGCGGCAAACCTGGCACATACTGACGCTAGTTTATAGCTCACTTTTAAAGTCCTAAATTTTCAATTCTGACACATTAAAATACAATAATTAGCGCTTGTTGATTTGTTGCTTTTAAATAAAATTGGACATGAAATTGTATCATTTTTGTTTTGTATTATTTTCTCTTTTGACTCTGTCTAGCACTTGAATTAAACATGCAGAACTTCCTGGAATTCACGGTTTGTGTGTTATCCATCCTTACAACATATATTCTGCCCATTTGCAATGGCTTATCTATCCGTTCTCAGCTAGCTGATACCTTTGCCCATTTCCTCTCAATTTATTTTACCCACTAGATGCATAGTGAAGCAGCAGGACTCATGGATGGGATCTTCAAGAAAGTCATTCTAGAAATAAAACATAATTATCCTTCCCTGTCCGACGGGAGGGATAATATTCTCTCACACTCCACACTTAATAAGGTGACCACCCTATTCAATGAGATTGTCTCCTCCATCTGATTTATTAACGAAAGGCAACATTTGATAATGTCATTTAGACAATGCAATCAGGATGGAAAATGGGAAGGTTGCAAAAATAAACAAACAAATGCTCACATTCTGGTGGTTGCTATCAAAAGCTGTTGAAATAACAAAAACAAAAAAAAGACTATCCTTTTATTATCACTTCCACATATTTGCTTATCTGCACTCTATTGATACATCTCTGCCTTTCAGTGTCTAAATATATTGGATGCGTCTCCCTGAAAGAGTTTTGGTACAACTTGTGCCAGTCTCATTTATGACTATTTATGACTAAAGAGCAATGTGTACTAACAGGCTAAATGTGGAAGGAAAGGGGCTAAAAGCAATTAGACCAGAAAATTAAATTATTGCGAAGGTGAATAAACACACTTGAGCTAAACACCAAAATAACTGAATGTTTTGTCCTCTTATAGTCTGGCCTGTAGAACATCTTGAATGATTACCCTTTTCTCATACATAAGTCAACAGTCCTTATGTGTATGTGTCTGCTTATGTTTACCTTCACAGCGAGGTACAGCTGCCGACCAGACAACATTTCCATCCTGAATAATGCAAGTGACCTGATCGGACCCCTGAAAATGTATCATTTCAAGGTATGTTACTTTTATATTACTTTTTAACACACAACTATGGATACCAATGATGACAATTCTTAAATAGCTTTTTAGCGAAGTTAAAAAGTATGATAATTATACTTTCAAATGATTTTTACCTGAGTCCTAATGAATCCTTGGTCACAGCGAAAAGCCACTGAGCTGCCAAGCTGAAACTGGTCCCCGTACCTTTGACCATTGACTGGGACTCCTGGGTCATGACATTCATTCTGACCAAATGCTACAGAGAGAAGATAATCACAGAAAGGTTCAAATAGGGGCTGAGACACATAAGACTGAATTACTGTATCGAACACAGGCAAATGAATTTGAAGAGAAAAGAACAAAGAAAAAATGTGATTGAAAAGAAAGAGAAAACTGGTAAATTGCACCTACACTCTTTGGTTAATTGGTTCAAAATACGTGAGCATATTTATTCATTTGAGAAATTTTACTTGGTTTTTCAATTTATTTTAATATCTAAAAATTGGCTCTAACAGAGAAAAAAATGAGACTGCTGCTGTATCACTGTCAGTGAATGTGACATCTCCACTGATATGGAAATATGGAAATGGAATTATCTTTATGTGGATTCAACCTTGTCATGTTAAGCCTATATTATCCCCATTCCAGAGATTAACCTGATCCCACCCAGAGCATACACCCAGTGATTGGACATGTCTCAGGTTGATTAGCTACTGATGGAGGGAAATAGGAGCAGAGAGAGCAAGGGGAGAAAAAAATGAGAGCCAGAAGGGAAATGGCAGGTACACAAACAAAAATGCACACATACTGTATATTACATACAGCCTTGCAGCAGTATTCAAATGTGTTCAAATATGCATGTAGAGAAAGTACTAAAAAGGCCAAAGGCAGACATAGATAAAGTGGCCCTTGCACACATTCAACCACCTGATATTAGAGAAGTGAAGGAAAAGTCTAGGAGATACGTATGTATGAGCAAACACACTAAATGCCAGCACTCAAAAACACAGAAGAGGAAGAAAAAGAAGAACATAAAAGTGAAAAGAAAAAAAAAAAACAAGGCTGAAACACCTGAAAAGGTACTGAGTGACTAGACCAAGTGTAAGATGAGATCATAGATGATTGTGTGACAGCCAATAGGAAGCCAGAGTCACAGTGAAAGGTGGAGTTCAAAATGATGCCTTGAAAAAACAGTATGTGGATACATCTCATTTTGAATCTATCAGTAATAACCTCAGGTATCATAAGCTAAAGTACATTTTTAGGCATGATGCCCACATAATGTATAAGATCAAATTCCTTGTAGGATAGATTCAAATCTGTGAACAGATATTGAATCCCAGTGCACTGATTTCACTATATAACTGCACAGTCTTGGGTGTCAACCTTCATACTTGCGTTTCTAACAAAATCAATATAAATACATAGAAATGTACCCACAGCAAAACCTCTTGATATTCATATATGCATTAAAATGTTAATAGACCAAATTACTGAAACAGCACAATATGCCTGATATTTTTTAAGTCTCAGTGTAGAATTTCTGTCATCAAGCTTTCAAATTACATCTTCAAAAAGTTTCACCAACAAAAGCTGTGGGAACGTAGTTCAACATTTTTTCTGTCCTTGAGACTTTCCAGGAAAATACGTTTAGAGCAGTTTTCAATACCAATGCATTACATTACAAAAGCTATTTGTGACAGGATTAGGGTGAAAAACAATGCATGTGTTAGGATTAGAAACAACTCTTAATTAATTAATTAAATGCTGTGGTTTTGAAAAGACTAAAAAAACAAAACAAAATAGAACAAAACAGCATTTTCATTTGTCAAATGTCACCTCTAAAGGAAGAGCCAGAGACCAGGTCATTTGGTAGGTTGTGTGTGAAATGGTGCAAAACGGCATGGTAATCACAGCGAATGAATCAGAATCACTCAGGCAGAACTAGTTCAGCTTACAGCGGCTAAGTATACAAGATGCAGTTGCTGGATTCAAAGCCTGACAGGCTTAACTAGGTAAATGTTAAGGAAGGCATGCAAACAGATGATCAGTCAAGCAGAAGTAGTCACACTTACTGTAGCACAGGTTAAGGTAATGTTAGATAATCTTGGCATGGGTATTGTATTAATCATCAAGTACCATCCTGAGGTGGGTAGTAGATAAAAAGCAATATTTATCTCACTCTGAGCTAAATATTGTACTTATTACTTAATATTTTGAATAGAATATGGAGATACTAGTTACATGCAACAAGCCGGTAGCTTTGAAAATGAATCCTTGTTTTAAAGATGTGCAAAGATGTGCAAGAACAATACTCCGATTGATGATCAATGAATCATCACAAAGTCTTACCACACTGCTAAAACGAGGAACACTCACTAGGATCTCCCCTAGAGCATATTGTATTGGTTTATTGGCAACTGACTTCTGCTTTTATCTCTGATTACACAGTGGTACAACTGCTGTATATAGATTTCTCATTTTTACTGTTGTCATTTTTGTATTGTTTAACAACTGTTTGCCATCAAAGCTCCATTGAAGCAGCCCTGGAAGGATCTGGAATCAAGATAGCAATGCCATGTTGACATTTGACTGGAAAACTGCAGGGACAAATTACACTTCTACATAAAAACCTAACACACAAATTAAAGCCACATTACAAAAACCAAAACAAATTCACATACAACAATGAGGTAGAAAGCTGGCAGAGATCTCTTAATAATGCTTGAATTAAGTCACTGATTACATGATTTATATAACATGCACATAATGTGCAGCATGTAAAACCTACATTTGTTATGAAATAATTGTTTAAAAAGAATTTATTTTGTTCTGTTCTATTTGTTCTGTTTTAAGTTAAGCCTAGAGACTGGTCAGTGACCCCCAGCAACCTTCAGGCACTAGGGGAAAATTTGTTTAGTTTGAAGGTGGATGGTCTCCATTTCTGATTTGTGTCACACTTTTCACAGTAGTAGGTGAGTGTTTGCAGAGTTTGCTTCTACCGTGGAAACTCCAAGCAACGGCAGTAATATTCCAGGAGCCAAAACAATCAACAGGAGGCTTTTGGCGCACCACCTAGTGTCAACCTCCAGTAACTACTTTGGGAATGCATATTTTTCCCTAGTGACCTGTGGTTGTCAGGGGGTCACTGACTGGCCTCTAGGTCTACATGAGTGGGGCTTTAGCAATCAATTTCACAGCAACTGCCAGCAATCTCCAGTTAACTCTTGCCAGACGGTTGGGAATACACATTTTTCCCTACTGACTTGTGGTCGCCCGGATGTCTGGACTGGGGCCTAAATAAGAAATGATAAGTAGGGTAGATGGTACTTACTGGTATAGCTGATATTGAACCCTTTCCCAGTATTGGAATGATCAGACTGAAATTCCAGTCTCATGATATGTCCGTTTGAGGCGATCTGGGATGGAACATCTTTTCCTGAGAATGTCCCAAATGTTGTTGGCTCAGACAGACCTAAAATCAAGCACAGGTTAAACAATGTTTTAGAGAGACATTTAATACTGCTTATCTAATTCACCCTGTATAACATCAGGCCAAGGACAGACTTGAAAAGTGAAAGGCTCTTCCCAAGGGAGCTCAAAGAGGTGTATTACATGCAATTAGAGTTAAGATAAAAATTGCTAGGATGATATAACAGTTCTTGGTAAATGCTTACCAACAATGCATGCTAAGCACTTAATGTTTTACTTTAGCATTAGAAGAAGTGCCAAAGTATCAAATGTATTCATGGAGAATTTGTCCTTTTTTTCGTTTAGAGAAACAAATTATTGACATTCAAATAACTGACAATCTAAATGAATCTAAAAGATTAAGCTGGTCCTGGCAGAGCCTAACAACTGTTGTGAGTTTTAATGAGAACAACAAGAGAAGTATGTTTAAATGTCAGTGTTAACTATAGGCCACTGAAGGATAACTTGCTTCTCTGCAGGCTTAGAAATTTTGCATTAATTTATGACCTGTTAACTAAGCTAAATAAAAATGTAATTATGCTGATGACACCTATCTCTAACATTATTTCTAATTTAATGTATAATAATCAATCTGTGACAAACGCAACAGACGTGCATAGTATTACACTGGACCTAAGTTTTTTACATGTCTTGGTAGTGATTCTTCAAGGAACCTGAACTATAAAAGGAAACCAGACACACACTGGTGTATCGTGCTTGTTAAATGATGATACACACACTGCAGATGCTCTTTTCTACAGATCCTGCATTTGAGTGAATGCCAAAGAGACTAATATCAGGTGACTGTGGTGTCTGGGTCATTGATGGCATTTCACCTCAATGAGTATTGAACCATGTATTTTGGACAATTCTATCACCAGGGGAAGGGGCATTATCTTGCTCCAAGTACCCATCATCCCCTCAGGGTACATCATTGCAATGAATAGCATGACCTAGCTGGTATGTTTCAGTGTGTTCCAACACTGAGGTATCACTAGACAGTCATAAAAGGATGCACTCTATACCAGCCTGTACAGCTGTAATCATGCATCGTCTCAACTCTAAGACATTTGTGTCACAGCATCAGACCATTTACTGAAAAAAATGATCTTTTCTGCCAAACTTTTGTTTGGTAGAAGACATTCTGTTCTTAAGTGTGCTCCCTAGTGATCCAAGCAGCACCAACATATTCAGAGGGGAGCGCAAAAAAAAGTTAGACTACAGTGCATAGAAAAGCAATCTGCCAGGTTCACTGAGAGATCACTGAGACATGGGGTATATACAGTATACTGTAGAAAAAAAGTGATCCCAAAATGGTAATGTGAGAATATAACAGGTCACAGGAAACATCTGCAGTTCACGGCACATGGGTAAGAGAAGCAGGCAGTGGTAATTATTAATTGTGGTCATCCACAAATTTGACTTCTTCATCTACAAAAGGCCAGAGCCACTTGTTCTCTGGCAGAACAAGTGATGCTTTATGTTTTGAAGCCTCATGCATACATGCATACAAACAGGCCTTTAAAGAAAAGTGTGCATCTGCAAAGGCAAAAAAATGGAGGGGCAATATGTATATCAGCACAGAAGTTATTTTTATAATGATCCTTATCGCATACTGAATTTCACTTCATCTCAAAATACATTCATCATATATCTACACTGTGACTTACATTTATTGTAAGCCAGAGGTGTGATCGTGTGAGTTTGCCTGCAAGGCAGTAATTATTTTATAAAAATGTCTCTATTGTATAATATGCTAGCAAGCTCCATTTGTAACAATTTAAATCTGTGATCCATTTTTAATTATTATTGTGTAATGGAACACATTACAGTGGCCCATCAGCACATCTTCAGAGCGTATATCAAAAACTCAGAGCGTATATTGCCCACACTGGTCTTGGTCAGGTTTGGAGCACAAGGTTTGGCTTAAATACTAAGGATGATGCCAGATTGCATCAGGTGGCAGATTCCTGAATGTCTGGCAGGGCATATCAGAAAATGACCTTGTATTTTTTTTCTCAACCACAAGTGATGAAATAATAAAAGAAAAATCAACAAATATTTATTTTATAGAACTAGAAAAGAGAGCACTGCTAGATTTCCAATAAAACCTTTTTGGGAAATTTAAGAACTATCAATATCTCTGTGAATTTAATTTGCTTAGAATAGGTTAGATTGTTATGATATTATTTGTACAAAATTGCATCAGTGAACATGTGGCTGTGCTGCCAAGGGCATGATGCTTATGGACCACTCTGCCTCTTCTCACTCACCCTTCACCTTCCCACCATCTTTAGTAATCATCTATGAAAATAAAAAAACACCGATCGTAAATTTGGAGAGTTAAACATTACGTCTTTTGTGAATATTTTCATCTATGTCTGTGTCTAGATGCTTAAGCTTTCCATGCCTCTGTCAGCTGTCACACTCTTATGGTGCAGCACAGCAGACCTGCATGTCTGGCCTCTTCAGATTGCAAGAATTTCCTGTTTGTTGCAACGACAACAGCGGCAGCAGCCAACACGCTGTCAATGTCTGTAACAATGCTTCTGTTGTATGCAGGAACAGTATGTGCATCACTCCTCATGAGGGATTTGAACAGACCAATTGGACAAGCACTGAGTGGAATATAGGGATATTTTTAAGGTTTTTGTGATTTATAAACGATAAGTTGTAGGCTTGGATGTACGCGGTTCTGTGAATCTGATTATTTTTGCCTTTTGTGGGTAGATCAATTTTTTTTATATGGATCCCACTCAATTTTACTGTATAAATAAGGTCTTGGGGCTATTGACACCTAATTTCTATTTAATATCTGACACAGCATTGATTTACATGTGGAAGCAATGTGTGTGTATTGTTGCATTTTCAGTTGCCAGCGTTTCGTTCTGCTGCACCAATTTCTTCTGCTGAGGTACAGTATAACTAGTTTTCTGCTCAATGAGTGCATTAATCTTGTGACATTCTACTGAAACAGCTGATGTTTTGATTACAGGTTTTGAGGGAAAAAGTAATTACACTGTATATGTTTGTTTTAGTTACCCATTTTAAAGGTGCCTGCAAAAGATATAAACAGATACACTGGAATGACTTGCAATGCATTGATGACTGCTGAAGACGGGAAAACTGACAGATTTCTCACTACTGACCTTATAAAAATCCATGTGCATTTTTATACATAACAGAGGCTGCAATGGAAATCAATGTAAGTTACCAACCCTCGAAGGGAGAGAAAGGGAGTTACAAGAACACTTCACTGATACACATGTTGCTTGAAATGAGGGTTCTTCACAGCACTCCCATAGAAACTTTCCCTTTTATTTCCTCCTTGACTTGAAATTTAGGATCCCATGAACTTAGACTCAATTAAGCTACACAGTGACTGAGTTGTAAAGGGCCAGCCTCTTTGTTCTCTAGCAACTCAAAAGCCCTTTCACTTATTCATTATTGCATTGATAGGCAAGAGACCAGGAAGGAAATAGAATCAGCGCAACAATAGCTAAAAGAGCGCCAAGATCCTACGTTATCTAAGCGGAGAGATTTAGAGAAAAGCCTTTTGTAATAGTCTGTCACTATCTTCTCTTATATTAGATGACAATAATGGCTTTCTGATTAAGTTAACTACTTATATGCCGTTCAAAATGGACCCCAAAGTGTCATATCTTTTTAGCCTGGATTTCATGCTGCTGTTGCCACAGTCAGGGAATTTATAGGTTATTACAGGAGTTTCTTTGTTCACTTTTGTTTGCCATTTGTGATTTCATGTTCTTTTATTCAGAAATACAAAAGAAGGCAAGTCCATAAGTGTCAAGTTGACAAAAAACCCTCAGTGAATAGAAATCTGATTTTTATATAAAGCCATTAAAAGAGAATGTGAGTGACTACCTTTGCTGCATACAGCAGTCTACTGTTACTGTTTTTTTATATTTGATTATGTCACATGAGAATATAAAATTGGACAGTTCCAATCAATAATCAGCAACGATAAACAGGCAGCAATTAATATTTTTAAATATCTCTTCCTTTTTAATCAGCCGAAGAGCTGATAACTGCTTAATAAGTATTATTTGTGAAAAGTGGAGGTTAAATTGGGAATTCTAATAGCAGTTCCCCTTCTAACCACCAATTAGTTACCATTTATTGGTTGCAGTAATAGTGAATATTGCAGGCAAAATCTGGTAGCATGCAAACCACCATATATCTCCACTTCAGTTTGTCGCTTGATGAATCAGTATGGAGAAATCCCAAATATTAAATGCCCATGCATAAATTATTTATCTAGTTACACGGGGCAAAGGTGGTGTCAAAATATATGTGTATAACTATAAATCTGGCGATGAAGACAGATACATTATGTAACTGGTCCACAGTTCTCTAGTCTAGAAACAGTTTATTCATATCTGTATCTAATACATAAACATGCAGTATGTGGAAACTAAATATACAGTTGTAAGGCACACAATACTGGCTTTAAACCAGCTGGTTATTTCTCACTTCAGAGGTGCAGTGTGGTTCATTTGGAGAACGTGGGTAATCTGGATATACTATGAAGTTTTTTGGATACTCAGCAGAATTTTTTTATTGAAAATTTTGGACTTTAGAAACTTTTTTGGTCATGTAAGATTTATGCCCGGAAAAAAACGTGCTTGCAATGCATTACAACCCGCACTATAGCTTACTCCAGCAATATTCAGCCAACTTATGTCACCCTTGATTTCTAGGATTTTCATTCGGTTTACTATATAATCCATAATATATGTCTATATAAATCTAGAGAATCTAAGGACACATTTTGAAACAACCACCCGCATTAAAAGTTGTAGCACTGAAATTATCCTTTTAAAAAAGAAGCCTCTCGTGCAAAATACAACAATGACAGTTCAGTGCCATCCACAACTTTGACTGGCTGGCAGCACCAGTTTGAAAAAAAAAAGACTCATTAGGAGCAGCATTGCTGTAAATTTCAGAGTAGAGACATGATGACAGCCAGTCCACATTTCCTACCCTGCCCTATACAATATTATCAAGGATATATTTTATTCTGCATTACAGTGCAGCCAAAACAGCAATGAATGACTTTGTCACAGCTACCTGTGATGATTTTTATATACTGAATTCAGGATTCACAAGCATATTTGATTTCTGTAAGTAATTGTTTATTCATAAGATGTAAAGTGCTATAATTTTTTCATTTAAAGTTGCTGTAGCTTATGTAAATACATCTCTTTCGATATTTTCTAAATAAAATACAAATAAAATCATCATATATCATTACAATATTGTCACTTCATCATATAACGTATGCATGAGTTTCAGCAGGAAAGAAAAATCTAAATAAAGGTTTTGTAGTGCGAAGCCCTGATTGACGTTACATGGGATTTCATATGATTATCTCCACTACAGCATGTTAGAGATTTTTTTTGGTCTTCTTTTCTGAAGGCAGACATATACTGTGGTTTCCTTCTGGCAGAGATTTATCACCAGTCAGAACAAACCGGAAGACTTCAAAGTATTAACTTTGAACTGATTTCAGTTAGCCCATTATAACAGCCGTAATTGCCCTGTAATTTTGAAAAAGCTTCACCATGGGACAGAAAAAAAAGAACAGTGCTAGTCAATTATACACAACTTTATCTTTAATGTAATCTTTAAGCCAGTCAAACATGGGCTTGACTTGATTCAGTTTAAATCAATAACCTTTATTACAATGGGGAACAGCAATCTAATTGCTCTGTGTTTTATGTGAAGTGGAAAGCTATGTAAGTGCTCAAATAATAAATATTACATTATGACTGCACATCTATCTATCCAGTATGCCCATCATTCATCAGGCCATCAATGAAATCCAATCAGTAATTCTCTTTACCAACTGATATAGCCTATTATAGCTGAGAAGTTCAGAAACAACCTAGCCCCCACATCCTCCCCACTCCTCCACACCCTGACAACACACCACCACTGCTACATATTTCCCAATTTCAGTTGGTGACACAGGCCAATATTTATGCAGTAAGCAATATACATATGTACAGTGCTAAAAATATTACTAGACCACCTGTAATAAGCAAATACAAACATTTTAGAAATCTGGCACGAACATGTTTAAAACTAAAAATGACTGAATTCACTTTATTTTGTTTTGTTATCAGGAATACAAGTAAATCACAGTATTTTGGCAAAAATAATCTGCTTTACTATTATTTGCAACTTTTTTGTTATTTTCCATAAATTTTAAAATTTATGGAGAACAACAATAATTATATTTTGGCATTAAAAATATAATTTAAATGAAAGATCTTGTGCACACTGGCGGAATAACCATTATAGAAACCTAAAAAATGTTTTTGATAATTATGAATACTTTCAATTTGCACTGAGTAGTGGTCCAATAAATAATAATTAAGGACTGTATATTGAAGTATTTTACCTCTTAAAATAAAAAAACAAAAACAGAGACAAAATATAAACTTATAGTTACCTTCATCTTTGACCACCAACCAGTCAAACTGTGGCTCCAGGTCAAAGTCAGAGAAGAGGAGATGAATGCGGCTTCCTGGTTCAGAAATAATCAACCACACACAATTCAGGTTGTTCCCATATTCCTCTGGGTAGTTTGGGGACAATACAGTTCCTGATGGGGCCGTGAAGTTGAAAAAACATGAGACTATAAAGAAGAGGTAAAAAAAAGAAAAAGAAGAAAAAGAAAAGAAAAGAAACAAGAAAGTTAAGTTTTCCAATAGCTGACTAAGAGTGAAAACAGAAAGGCAGATGTTGACAAAGAACAAAAGCAAGCAAGAAAGAAAAAACAAGGATAATAAAAAATTAAATATGAAAACAAACAAACAGAAGAACAACTAGCACACGCAAAAATATGCGGACTTACACACACAACTGGGTTTATTGCCAGACCACTGATTATTGTGCTGACATGTGATGGTTCGCTCTCCCACAAGTTCAAAGGCTGCCTGGCAAAAGAAGGTCAACACATCACCATGCTGAAAGCGATCTCCGCTACGGCGACCAAATGCGGGCACCCCGGGATCTCCACAACCTCCTCGTTGGATCTCTGTAATACACAGACACAGTCATGCCTTTATGTTGATCATCAACATCATATACACGTGAAATGTAAATTTTTTGATAAGGTGTTGTCTTCCTCTGTGAGGTGGAGTTAATTGGCAAGGGCATGCATACAATTATTTTCCTTTTCAACCAAGTGTATGTGGAGTGAAGCAACTTAAATAAAATAATCTTATAGCCCTTTTAGACATGCCAAGTGTTATTGCAGCAAAATGATCAAATTATTCTGATAAGAATAATACAAAAAAACTAAAAAATTAATTTGCTATTTTACAAGTGCTTCCGTGATTACTTTCAGATTTCCTAAAAATCACTTTCTTTGAACCACGAGGAAAAAAACATTGTAAAAAGGCTTTTGGACATCTGATAATTCCACGTGTTCAAAATGAGTTCATCACAGGCAGATGGGGTCAACTAGAACACCTACAAAAACAGACAAAGAGAGAAATACGGATTGAGTTAAGAATATTAGGGATCTTTTGTTTACTGCGTTTGTTTTTGAACGAGTCTGGAACATTCAAATGGGCTCTTTTCAAGCTGTCTGAATAGAAAGACTTCAGTCAGAAAGGGGTGGCGTTATTGCTTTATGGAGCAGAAAGAGAAGTGAACATGTCTAGCATCACTTATATTGCACGGTTGCATTAAGAAGTGAAATACAACCTGAAATGCAACAGGCTAAATTCATTTTGTTTCACAAAGCTAATTACCATCAAGGTAATTGTGGTGTAATTCAGCTCTAATTGTGAACAGCAAAACAATAAGTGGAGACGCACAGGTAGATGAAAACACACACACTGATTCATTTGCACTCTTGTTAAGTAACCAGCAGGAGGTGGAAACTGAAGCGAGCAATACTAATGTTTGTGACATGGTATAAAATGTGACTTCCCCTGCTTCCCCTGTGCAGCTTTTTAGACACATACAGTATGTTGTGCCTGTACTTTGTTACCTTGTTTATGTTGTTCTCTGCCCTCCTTTTAAATCGTCCCTGCTCTTCTTTTCCATTATGCTTCATCTTATTGCTCCAGCTCCCTAAGTCTGATTCAATACACTGCTTTATTGGCATTAGTGTCACATTAGCAGTACTGTTGATCTGGCTTGCAATCCTGTTCTATTCATTTGTGACTCGTTTTTATCCCTTTTTCTACTAATGGGAGTGTGTTTTTATCCACCCCATTCCCCTCACTCCCCTACTTTAAAATTTGACATTCTACCAGACGTCTGTCATCTTTTAACACATGCTCCACCATGCTCCTGGATTCGCTTTGGGCAAACACATCTCAAGGTGAGCCGTGTGTATGTGTGCATGTGTTCAACACTTTTAGTATCTTCTGGGATGTAACTGCACCCACAAGAACAGAATACTCAAAGAAGCGGAAGGCATGTTGGTGGCCCATAGCTAGCTGTCACACAGTTGATGAGTGTCAGGATGGATTTCAGCAATCTTGAGCCCCTGGTAAGTCTGTCATTATTATTGTAAATGCCTCTCTCTTAAGTCTGATTCGTTGCCTTCTTCTGTTACTTTTCCCATTCCTCGCTTTAAGTTCACAGACTTTTACAGACGTGCAGAATATATATTTACATATATTTATATCAAAGCAAAAATATTTTATGCTTCTTTTCTCCCTTCCTCACTGGCACATACTGTATCTTAATCTGCACTTTTAGGAGTGGACACTAAAACAATGGAAGATGGAGTATTCAAACTTCAAAAAGTTAAGATTTAATTTTAAGTTAATTGGTTTAGTGCATTTTGGGACATTCTACCAACAATGTGTTTCACGCCTGTATGCCACAGACATCAGCTGGCTTTATTCATTATTGCAATCATTATGTATTGTAATGTGTTTTTTTGGACAGTTTAAACTACCATTAACAGTCAAACATCAATCTGTGTACCATTAAAGCTTTTTTTCGCCCACAAACACAGGGGCAAATTTCTGCAGCTGATGCTGCTTATATTGTGCAGTCTTTTAAGGCAATGAGTGCAAATTCTCAGTAATTTCACTCAAAACTTTATATTGTAATTTTATATAAATGTTTTATTACAGAACTTTTGATGACTGCATCGATGGCTGCAGCTCTCTAAAAAATTGACAGCAATATGCTAAAGAAAGCTTCAATTATCATAATGCTCTGCGAGTTTATGCCAGTAAATCTCTGTCTTTCTTTAATTGTGAACATTTGAACACACACACACACACACACATGCACAAAACTGCAAGATTTCACAAGTGCAGTGTGATGCCAAAAAACAAGACACACATTGAGTTTTCCTCCAGGGTTGAAAATGTAAGAGTGCTCAAGGGGTAACACTGATCAAAGTTTGTTGCATGGTGACATTATCCTGTTTGACAGTATCACAGTATTTATGCAAGGACACACAACATATACCACAGGCACTTCTTTAACTGGCCTGAGGAAAATAACAGGAACTACCACATGGTCTATAAAGTTCTTTTTGTTGTGAGTTTTTTTTTTTTGTTTGTTTTTTCCTTTGAGTTTTGTTACATTGCATAGCCTTGTAATTTATATGAAGCGGCTCAAGTAAGAGTTTTAAACCTCATGAGCCCAGCCGTTATGACAAATACAAAACATACAGTATAGAGTCAGTGTTAGCTGGTAAATCAATGGTCAATGGCAGGTCAGCCTCATATTATGCCAAAGAAACCCTGTAACATAATGTTCAATGTCTCACATCACAATCACTAATGCACACACACATATTTTCTGTAGCTCTGTAGATTGTTTGTATTCCCTTGAAAAGTAAATGACCCTGGAAAACATCACTGAATCAACAACAGTATAACCTTTATCCCGGTTTTCCTCCCTCTTTCCGGTTTTCAAACACTCCACTGGTCTGTCGGAGACATTATTTTTTCTCACTCAGTTTTGTCATTTCTCCTTTCTCCATCCAGTCCTGTCAGGTTTTTTTATTCAACTTAATATAGTTGAACAGTTTTACTGACATAGAATGCAGTGTGTAATCAAATATGTAAATATGATTAATGACTTGTCATGAATAACTGTTCTGTTAGGATTACAGACAAATAAAAGAAATTAACAGATGCAAGGAGATACCTGAACACTTATATACAGACATATACAGTATAGTGAGAGGATTTTGAGAATAATATTAAAAGGCAATTTGTTAATGTTGTTTGGGTTCACTACTTGCCTTAGACTGAAGGGTCATGGCAAATCAATATAAATGTATTCTGACTAATCACCTTTATTCTATGATGTATCATATATGAACTGACAGGAGATGTATTTTATCAGGATGATACTGGCTGTCCTACATATACAAGGGGTCACTCAATGGTTCAAGGATCATGTAAAATGTGTGAATCATATGCTACGGCCTTACCAGTCACCATCCATAAAGCTATCCATTTTCTTCCACTTATCCGGGGCCGGGTTCCAGGGGCCTCAGTCAAAGCAGAGAAGCCTAGACCTCCCTCTCCCCAGCCACCTCCTCCAGCTCACCCGGGGGGACCCCAAGGAGAGATATAATCTCTCCAGCGTGTCTTTGGCCTGCTGGGGCCTCCTTCCGGTAGGACATGTCCCGAACACCTCACCCAAGAGGCACCCAGGAGGCATCCTATTCAGATGCCCGAACCATGTCAACGGGCTCCTTTTGATATGGAGGAGCAGCGGCTCTACTCTGAGCCCCTGCCGAGTGGTTGCACTCCTCACCCTATCTCTAAGGGAGATGTCAGGCACCTTTAAGATGAAGGTCATTTCTGTCGCCTGTATTCAAAATTTCATTCTACCCAAAGCTACCTAAAGCTCGTGACCATAAGTGAGGGTAGGGACATAGATTGACCAGTAAATCAACACATTCGTTTTCATGCTCAGTTCCCTCTTTACCATGACAGACTGGTGCAATGTCCCCATTACTGCATATGCATCCCCAAGCCGTCTGTCAATCATTCGTGAATAAGACTTTGAGATACTTAGGCCCCTTTACATGTTGTTTGGCTGTTGTAGTTTTTGAAAAGTGGTGTGTTTACACGTTTCAGAAACGATCTCCATTTACATGGGAAAGCAAAATGTTGAAAATGTTGCAGTTCCTATTGCCAGGCCACCAGTTGGCAGTGTGGATATAGGAGCCACAACCATAGTGCACATCTGTGAATGCCCCCGTTTCCAAAAAGCATAATTTTTGTCTGTTTACACGGAGAGGGATGCCGGAGCACTTTAAAAATGCTCCACTCTGGAGAATATTTTCACTTCTGGCTGCCACCTGATGAAGCCAACAGGACCGCAACATCTGCAAAAATAGAGATGCAATTCGGAGGCCACCGATGTGGAAGCCTTCTGCCACTTGGCTACACCTAGAAATTCTGTCCATAAAAATTATGAACAGAATCAGTGACAAAGGGCAGCCCTGACAAAGTCCAACATCCACAGGAAACGAGTCCAACTCAGCAGTAGTTATACAGACATGCTCCCACTGCGGTCGTACAGGGACTGAATGTCCCTCAACAACGGGCCAGACACCCTTTTCTCCCACGGCATTTCTCATAGGATAGCCTGAGGGACATGGTTGAAGGCCTTCTCCATGTCCACACAGCACATGTAGACTGGATGGGCAAATTAATATGCACACTCAAATATCCTTGAGAGGATCCAGCATTCATGACAAAACCCACATTAATCCTCTTGAATCTGAGGTTCAACTAATGGATGGACCCTCCTTTCCAGCACTCTGGCATAGACCTTACCAGGGAGGCTGAGGAGTGTGATAGTTGGAGCACACCCTCAGGTCCACCTTCTTAACGATGGGGACCACCACTATGTTGCAGAGACATGCCAATAAGACAGTCCTACAACATCCAGAGCATTCAGGAACTCAGGGACAATGTCATCCACCCCAGGGGCCCTGCCACCAAGGAGTTCTTTAATCACCTTAGTGACCTCACCCCCAGTGATAGGCGAGCCATCCCCCTCGTCCCCAGACTCTGCTTCCACTACAGAAGGTGTGTCAATGGGATTAAGGAGGTATTTAAAGCTTTGAGCAGCAGCCTCAACAATGGAGGTGATGAACATGGTCCACTAGGACTCTATACTGTATATCCTCAGCCTTCCACAGAATGCTGTCAAAGTTCTGCCGGAGGTGGGAGTTTAAGATCTCGCAGACTGGGGCCTCTGCCAGGTCTTTCCAGCACACCCTCACTATATGTTAAGATGGACCAGGTTCCACCACCTGATCCAAACCACCACTGACAGGTGACAAGTTGACTCAACTCCTCTCGTTGACCTGCAACTTTGGGTGTTCCGGTGCACTTATGGACATCCTTATGTTCGAACATGGTGTTTTGTTATTGGAGAAACTGTGGTTTTCACAGCAGTCCAATAACAAAGCTCTGACTTTGGCTGTTGCCATCTTAGCTCTCCGTTATTGCCAGCTTTGGCAAACTATGAAAAATATCAAAGCTTGATGATTAACTGTTTGACATGCATTACTCCTTTTTTTTTACAGTGTGTGTGTGTGTGTGTGTGTGTTTCAGATAAAGAGTAGTTGCTGAAAAATTGTAATCATGAAAGTGAGACATACCTTCATATACTGCCTTGAACCCTGCTGAGCCAATTGTATCGTCTGACTGCAGGTGTAGCCACATCTGATTGGACAAGCTGACGATGAGGTCAGGGACACTGGAGCCTGTGAGTCTACATATACATACATAAAAATAAGCTCAGATCAGCACAAAATGTGGTGTATTAGTCATGGCTTAATTTAATAAATATGGTGCTTAAAATAATACTTTATTAATACATTCTTTTATATCCAGCTAAAGTGGTTCTTACACATAAAGTACTCTCCGAGTATCTCCTATCTTCCCCCCATCTCCCACAGTCAGTGTGTCATATCCTCTCTCGAGATCAAACTCTTCAAATGACAGCTTTATTACCTGAAAAAATAAAAGAAGGAAAGAATACAAATATAGAAACTCTTACAAACTTCACCACATGAAAACAGAAAGACAGCTGCTGTAAGATTTATTTCCATTTCCTACAGAGATGATCTCATAGTTTTTCACCCTTAAAATTTCAGCCAATAGAAACTAATAATTACATGTATCACTGGGGGAATCTGAAAGCACACACTTTGGAGCACACAGTAGCAAGCAGGTGTCTTTTATTCACCCCAAAACAGCCTAAAGTCCTAAAGTTTTAAGTCACCCTAAAACACAAGGTGTCGTGTGAGAAACAGACCTGTGGACATGCCCTTAGTGGCGCCACAGCTGTGCTTCCAACATTGGTCATTGAATGTGTACTCCCATTCAGGCTTGGGAGTAAGATAAAAAAGAAAAAATGATATTCTGCTATTTGAAATAAATCTTACATCAACTGGGAAATCATGCTACCCTGATCATTCAGAGCAATAAGTTATACCCTCTAGCAGGGGGCAAAGATGTGGGAGGAAATATTCTGCTCTATAAAGTACTAATATCACCAGTATGAGACAAAGACTTTCAGTTTTCTTGGCTGTCACCATCATCTATAGTTTAATCAAAGCTGCTATGTTAAAGATCTAACAATTAATTTAATGGTGACTTGATGGTATTCCAAAATAATCAATCTTTGATGAATGGGAGAAAGAACAAAGCCCTGAAAATTAAGCACCCTTGCTTTCTATTTGGCAGCGCCCTCCTTACAGTCATAGATTACATGAATTCACTTCAGGGAACTACACACACCCCGCATCCAACAAACACGCTCTTCTGATGTTGAACTCTCAGAAATTGAGTGCTAAATGTCTTCCTTGCAGGCACTTTTGTGGCTGTAGTGGCCTGCATGCAGCACTGGATCATCAATCTGCTGCATGCTCTAATACTGGTATTCTATTATTTGCTGCTTGTCCATTATTCATTAGCTGTAGATCATATCCCTGACAGTGTGGATGATGGCAGATTTCTGCTGTCTTCAAGAAACCTCTAAGAAAGAAGCGCTGGCCTCAATCAGTGGGCCTCTGGTGCATTCGGGGACTAAGATGAACCATGAACACGTGATTTTGGAGGAGAATCCATCATACAGCAAATCACACTACAGTGAAGAAAAACCTTTCCGCAGGTGATAAGAGTGTAAAAACCATTTCTACATGCCAGAATCAGCCATGCGCTGCTAAGCCGTTCTGTGCTTTTTCAAAATAAAAATGGCTAGCAAATGTTCAGATACTGTTTAAGGATGGGGAATCATCTGTGGGATTAGCAGCCAACTGACAGGAATGGCAATGAATCAATGTATAACTGTATAAATCTGTATTCATACATGTTTCAGTGCATCCATGCATACATGAATAGCACCTAAAGACAGTGCACACAGATATGCAAACAGGATAATAGTTAAGAAAAAGAAAAAAAACAACGTTCCTTTTTGACAGCAGCAATTTACATTTAAGAAGCAGACCAATAAATATGAGACCAGTACTTGTAAAGCATTTTCCTTTCTGAGCATCCACTGAATGATGCAGCCCCCGGCAAAGTTTAGTCTCTCCAAATGGTTACAAATAATGGGAAAAAGATGCAAAACAACATTGCGAGGTATTAACTCCTGGCTAACAACAAATGACAGGGTGCATTAATAAACCATTATACTTAAGTTGTTTATGTGTTTTCTACTCTATCTGAAGGTTAAAAAGAATACACAAATCTGTATTTATTTTTTTAAAGCTACATGACCATTATTGAAAAAATAACAATAAAAAATGTTTTACAGAAACAATATTAATATGGAAGTCTGTCAGCACATTATATCCACACCCTTTTTATTAGATTTTTTTCTGCTACACGGAAACTGCAAGTTCTGAAATGTCTTATATGGGGGTATTTATTTTCAAAAAGACAAGCTATTCCATTTAACCACTTAATATTGTGCCACCATTAATACTGCTCTGTTACTGTCTTACAGCAATTAACAGTTAACAGGTTTGAAAAACACAAAAACAACTACAAACAACTGTAGCTTTTTTGTTAGTTTAGATTTGCTCATGGCAGATAAACAGAACTAATGGTAATCTAATCTGGGATTTATATCTACAAAAAAATAATGAAATCATGAACAGTCAAAGCTGCTGTTGTGAGCTGTATGTGTTTTTGTGGCTAAGAAGGTTAAGGCTGTTCTTAGAACAACAGCAGCAACAGCAGCTAAGGTTGTTAATAAAAAAGGGAATGAAGCAGAACAGAATCTCAAAGAAGCTACTGTATGTTTTTATGCACTTCTGTGTGTGTGTGTGTGTGTGTAGACGGTGGTTTTCACAGGTAGATCTGGCTGAACAGCTGAAGCAGAATAATGTTTAGGTACAGCTGTTTCCTTTATATGTTTCTGTCTTTATTTATGTTTGTGTATGTGTGTGTCTAGACAGTAAAGGGAGACTGCAGACTTAAAGGAACTGAAGCATTATCAAAGGTCATTAGCAAGAAGCTCAGCGCTGTTCAATAGATCCAAATGGGCCCATTTAGAAAGACATTAAGAGCAGCCTGCAACCCCAAACTACATTAGATTAGCTCCTTTATTTGCGAAAGAAAGACAGAAAGAAAGAAAGAAAGAAAGAAAGAAAGAAGGACAGAAAGAAAGAAAGAAACAAGGACAGAAAGAAAGAAAGACAGAAAGAAAGAAAGACACCTATCTGGGCCTCTAGAAGCAAACAAACAAATGTTGACAGCACAAATGAAATAGGTTTTTAGCACTTTTACACATTCACTTTTACTTTCAGTACATTATTTCTGGTTCCTGTGGAACCTCCCAATATTTTAAGAGGGGTACAAATATGTTTAAGTTTGAACAATTTTGTTCCAAGATTTTAAAAATAAGTGTTTCTTTTTAAGGGTGGATGCTCTTCCAAGAGGTAAGTGAAGCATTATTACGCTGAGGTCATTAGCAAGCAGCAGAGCAGCTAAGAGCAGCTCAATAGGCCATTTAAACATTGTTAAGAGCACTGAGCAGCCCTACAATGAAATAACTTCAGTCAATCAGCCAGTAAAGTTATAGTGCTGTGAAATTTAAGGTCTTCTAAGTGCATGACCACAGTCTGAGAGAGCCTGATAACCATCTTTTCATTCTCTCATCCCGAATATGCTGCTTTTTGGACACTAAAGTGAGGTAATCTAAAACATACTTTTACGGCATTTTTAGTCAACAAAACCTTTAAAACATTACCAGCTCACACTGCAGCAATTCAATTTATCTATAGCAGAGCAAAAACAGGCTACATTGCCTACCTTGCAAGTCCTGGGGCAATGGAGGGACAGGGAGGAGTGATTTTAAAACTGAGAATCTACTACGTCTTTTCACATGCCCTCACTGTTGTGACCTTATGCCTGGGTAGTGCTGGAGCATACACAGCCTTAATTGGGTGAACTACTTCTGAATCCCCTTGTTGAGCTGAGGCTGCAGTAGTGCTGAGTCACAGTGCATCGCAGACGGGAGAAATTATCTCGTAAAAATAAATAATTTAGTAAATATATAATTTATGTGTCCTTCCACCTAAATACGTGTCTGACCACAGTCAAATCACTGACGTTTGAAAACAAAAAAAAAACAAAAAAACACCCCAACACAAATCACTATACTTTATTTATTACTTCACTGCAGCCTGAGCTACAAATGGGAGAACTTTATCCTCCTACAGCAGGTTAGCTGTTTCTCTGTATGGCTATTCACACTTACAGCTTTCTAGAAAGAAAGCAGAAGCCCCGCTTTCACACTCGCTTTGTCGTTGTACAGCTCCAGGTTTTGTACCATTTCGAGTCCTGTTAAAACGTCAGCACTGCACACATCTAATGGATTATGTTCAGTCAGCCATTTCAGCTGCTAAATAAACTGTGGTGACCCCTATAGAGGGTAGCACGTGTGTGTGTGTAGGTTTTGTTTCAATCTTGATGACTGTAATAGCTAGCTCCTTATTGTAATCTTGCACAGAGACAGAAATAAGTTATTTTTCCTCATATCTGAATTCTTTTTAAAAGAAGGACTGAAGTTTTTAAAATGTTTACTTGTCATTTTATCAGCCTTTTAAATGACCCATGATGATAAATGCAGTAGTCACTCCTAAACAAAAGTTTTCTTTAATAAACAGAGAACTTTTTAATATCCGAGACATGACAAGAAGCCTTGTTTCCACATGATTTTCTAACATGAGCTACTTTTGGATGCTCCCTTGGCTCAAGAGGTCACCACAGCAGGCAGCTCAACATATTTGATTTGGCAGATTTTTTATTTTATTTTTTTATTTATTTTGTGGCTGGATGCCCTTCCTGATGCAGTCCCTATGGGACTTGTGTCTCCTCCCATAGGGGCATAATTCATTCATGTCAGATGCTGAAGGTGATCGTGTATGTATGGCAACTACAGTGTGTCTGTGTGCTGAAGGAACACAGCTCATTCATGTGATAGGCACAAGAATAAGATTCAAAGATACTTTGAATCTTGGCTATTGATTTTTCAATTTACGATCCTCAAATGACATGACTGGTAATGAAGTGTTACCGCTTAAGTACCAGAAATTATACAAGATACACACTACACCCACAGGAGAAGCACAAACATATTGTCTGTTTTTTTGTGAAAGATCATGCTAGAATATGCCATGTCCAGGTTTAAATCTACCAGGACTGGTATTTTTCACAACTTTGTGATATATAGGGTTTTGACAGCAGTGGGAACAAGGCTAACTAACTTTATTCTGAAGCAGGAAGAGAGGCATGTATGCATGGTTATAAAGTTGTGCCAAATTTTAATGCATTTTTACTACCCTGAGTGGAAAAAAAAAACTGTCAAGAAAACTATGCACTGAGGTGACCTCTTGTCAGAGAGGGAACAGCTGCCCTAAAAGCAGAGTGTACAAGAATTCCCTTGCTGCGACTGTGCAGTTATGTTGACTCACTGGTGAGCTGCCAAATTGGAGTCTGGTACCTTTTTCCAGTGGATTACTTTTAGCCTTTCAACCAAATAAAGAAGTATTGAATAACCTGAACCCTGTTTGGGGACTCAAAAAACAGGAAATTCTTCATGACAGGAAAACTGATTTTTAAAATAATCACCGAAAACAAATTGCCTATATCCATGATCAATCAATTGTTTAATTAGCATTTTTTTTCCAGACTTAACTTTTAGGAGCATTTCTTTGACAGTCTAATCAGAATTTTAGAAGTACTTATGCTGCTCATTGCAGCTTAAGCGAGTATTATAAATCATCTTTACAGTGTACCGCATCTTGCAGCTGCAATGAATTTTACAATGGATACACACTGTGCTGCTATAGGCAATGAGGGACAAATACAGAAGTGGATTGCATACCAAGAGGCTGCCTATAGATTCTCATCCTAACAATTCATTTTGATCAGCCAAGAAGAGCCTTTAACTGACGAATGCACATACTGTAGAGGCTAGCAGTCACCTGAGGGTCAACATACAGTTATTTCTTAAATAAATAAACAGTTCAGAAGTTATTCCTGTTACACTAATTGTTATGTGGGTGGTCTATTACCAGGCTCTCATTAAAATAAATCAAGGTGGGAATTTGCTTGTCTCTGTTTAAAGGCTTTAAGCTTTCATTCATGTTCTTTCTTCACTTGTTTATTGTTTTTCAGGGTCTTTAGAGCCACAAACTTTCCCTGTATGCTCTAACAAGAGGGCAGAGTGCAACCCTTGACAGATGGCGAGGCAATTAGAGGCCTAACATAGATATGCAATCACTCATTAACAGTCTACCTGACCTGCATGCCTTTGCGCAATGTGAGGAAACAGGATCACCGAGGGGAAACTTGCTACCTGACACACAGGGACATAACAATAGATAGGAGGCTGGGGGTGCTAACTGAACCCCAAGTCGCCTTGCTCTGAGTCACTCTCTGTCCTCACACCTAAACACCTGTTTACACACTGAGAATTAGCATATCGAGCTTTTGGGAAAAGTGGAAGGAGGAAACAAAAGAGGATGACAAATTAAAATCTAGCATGCTATTTATGGTGTAGAAATCAAAGCAGAGATACTGATGCATATGACTTGTCACCAGTGAAACTGATTAAGGTATTAGGACATCCACTAGGCTCAGTGGAAACAGCAAAAGTCAAAAGGAATTACTTAATTCCTTGAGATTTGTCCCACAGACACATGAGAGAGAGAGAGAGAGAGAGAGAAAATGAAAAATAAAATGATTAAAAACGACTAACAGACAAATAAAACAAATAACAGTGAAATTTTGCAAAAGAGATTTCTAGCAAAACACCTGCACCATAATAACAGTTTCATTACATAATTGATGGGGCACCATTTGAGAAAAAGCTTCTGAAGTTTATTTTTTATTTCTCAGTGTTGTTACAAGTGGGTTTTCATGTGAAACAAAGAAAATGTCCATCAATTTAAAAATAGACTGGAGAGGATGCTAGCCTCTCTGGTGCACCCTGAACATACCCAGATGCGGCACATGTTTATGAGTGGCAGGCCTGCCCCGGGGTGACCTCCCCTTTAAGTGGTAAGAAAGCAAACAGCTGCTGTCTAGCAAAATATTTCCCCTGTCGAGGTGTTACAGCACCTTTGAGTGCTGTTGACCTGTCGGCTGGACAGTTTAAGAAAATAAACTGCGTACTAGATTTGAGCAACAGCTGTGTGAAAGCGTTGGGGAAATTGAATTCTAAAGTGTGTGATGGGCACATCTGCAGCCACACGACTAAAGTAGAAGTTGGTAACTCCCATGACTGGTTACAAGTGCAATTAATGTGTTAGTGCTGAGACATGTCATTTTTCATAAAGAAAAGTATGTGGCTAGGTGTTTGGGCTAATCCATGTATTGGGTTTAGATTTTTTGGTTGTGATTATTTTGGTATTTATTTCAACTAATAGCGGTACTGTTTTTTTTCTTTTGTAGATATTGAGTGATGGTTAGTTTTAATCTCTCTAATTGGTCTGATCAGCCAATATAAACCAGTCAGCAACAACATTAAATGCCCTTGTTTAACACATAAACAAGGGCGGGGGGGGGGGGGGGGGTGGTATTGATTATGTAATAGAGTCGGATAAAGTCAAGTCTTTTTCCAAAAAAACACGGGAATATCC
>VUQK01011977.1:43650-55121 GCA_015106715.1 Bujurquina vittata
TGGAGAGAGTGGGGAGGGGGGGGGGGGGGGTGGGGTGTCAGTGAATTAGTGTTAATGCTGATTAAATGTTACTTATTGCTCAAAGATAGCTGAGATGATTCCAGCCCACTGTGACCATGAACTTAATGAGCAACCATGAAAATGAAAGCACAGACGGATGCTCATTATTGTTCTTGGTTGTGTTTATTGTTATTTTTTGTAATCATAGTGTGAGTTTTTTGATGCTTTCATAGACCAGAACCTTTATTGCTTCTTTGTGTGTGTGTGTGTGTGTGTGTGTGTGTGCGCGTGTGTGTGTGTGTGTGTGCTTTTTTTTTCTCTCTTTTTTAAAATTTTATTTCATCTTTGGTATATCAAGACCCTCCTTTCAAAGGATGTTCACTTTTGTGAGTTTTTGTGTATTCCAGCATCATTCTTTCCACACAGAGTTTTGAGATAGGACATAAAAAAAATACCCAATACCAGCATTTTGTGAGTTCAGAAATGTGTTATTGTTTAGGATTTTAGCTGTTTCAACAAAAAGTTTAGCACTGCAAATTTAAAGTAAAATTTAATTAATGCATTACCAACAACAGATGAGCCTAGAGTACAAAGCTAAAAAGGTTGACCTTGTGATTTCAATGCATCATCACTGACAGCCTCCTTTAGTAGAGGCATTAGGTTCAGGAATGAGAGCCAAAGACAGTGCTAATACTGTGAATTATGGACAGTCAGACTGCCAAATTACAGTCAAAAGCCAGAATAGCAAAAAGCACTGAATTGAGATAATGTGCTAATTAGACAGCTATTGGTGGATGTCTTTCCATTATCATGGACACTGGTGGTAATTTACGTGACACATTTTGTCCAATCTATGTGATCAGCATCCACTCTGAACTATGGCCTGTTCTGTCCCTATTGTTTTTTTAATGACTGGGAATTCACTCTGATTACACTGCTGTAGCAACAAAGTCGTACCGCCATCACAATGTATAAACAAACAGTGTATTAGACTAAATCCAGTCAGTTGCTACGCATGCCGACCACAAGTCTTGGTTTACAGCAAACGTTTATCAACAGCTAACAACCCGGATTGCTGCTTTCAGAGTGGGAAAATAATGTTGTGAAGAAAAAAAAAAGTTATTTCGTATAAACAGTCTGTTCAGCCTTTTGCTGACGTTTTTTGAGTTTGGACATTTTCAACATTTTATTTTAATATTGAATGACCACGTGGTGTGAATGGAATAATTACAGATGTGAATTATTTTGTTGGTTAAACAAACATTGAAGCTGCTGAATCCTAACATGCAAACTCGATAGAAGTAGATTGAAACTAAAGGACTAAACCAGATTTATGAAACACTGAGATAAATCAAAAAGATTAAAAGAACCAGTCTTAAGTGAACAAACAACCTACGTTAAGAAAATCTTTTGGTTTAAAGGAATTAAAAGAGATTTATACACCAGGTTGGTGTTTGAGATCATTTGTTTCTGTCTTTTAAATGTTTTGTTATGTGTAAATAAATCCTTGCCGGACAATTCTAACGTATTTCCTGGTCTGTCCTTTGGTGTGGTATAATTATACTGCTCTTATAGCCGAATCTCCTATCTGGTCCAGTTACTGTGTTACACTCATACACTGATGCTTTCCTGGCTCCACTTTCTAGGACTGTTGTTGGTGCTCCATCAGTAGACAGTAGAGTGGCACCTCTAACACGAGGCCATGCACATTCTGTTTCCACTGTTCAAAGGACAAATTTCATTAAAACACCATTCACTTCATAATGCTAATGCACTGAATTCTGGGTATTATGTATTTGCCATACAACAGCTTGAGTAATAAAAGCAGTCCCGTGAAACAAAGCACTGACGCAGAGTTGGAGTGAGACTTTAACATATTCTGGCTGCAACTTGTATTGGTCTTTATTGGCCTCAATTTCTATGTCAAGTAAAATTTAACAGAATCTGACGGGACGTTAGGAAATGTGTCCTGCCAATGCTAAAGTGATGATCAAGACAACTCAAAGTCCATACCCACAATACACAAACACACACACACTTTAATAAGAAGACAACAGTGATTGGAGCCTTAATAGGCATGTGTAATGATGCATTTCAGGGTGTAAGTGTGCGAGCAGACATATTGCAGATTTGAACAAAAATAATTATCTGCTTGATACTGATGAATCAAACGCCTGACACGCACAATAAGATGCGCACACACACACAAAGTCAAGTCTTGTTTCTGCTGCCCACCCGGGTATTTCTTCAATGGAAAGCCGACAGTTTACCCTACAACATGTTCTTCACAGTCTCTGGCAGTTAGCAATTAAATTGTCAGACAGAAAACACACAGTCAACGTTCATAAAGTCAAACACAACCAGATCCGCGCACACACTCTTACACAAACACAGACAGACACAAGAATAGAAGTACACTCAGCTTTTTGCCAACAAGATGTCAGATAATAACAAACTGTATTGATTGCACTTCTTTTATTCAAAACTTAACAGAATGACACACACACAGACACACACAATCAGTACTTATTGGCTGTTTAAACGTCAGCATTTAAACCTGCTTAAAGAAGTCACAAAAGCAATGCACACTTCAATAAAAACATTTTTGCTATAACATGTTATTGATGAAATAAGTCATCTGGAATAATAGTAAGTCAGAGACAGAGTGAGGGCAGGAATAAAGATGAAGAAGAGCAGAGGAGATGAGGAACAGAAAAATGATAAGGAAAAAAGGTCTACAGAAGGATGACTTATCTTAATTTATGCTCATCTACTCTCTTTAAATATATTGTTCCCTTTAATATCACAAAGAGCAATAACATGCACACACCTTTTTCAAGGCGACCTACACTATAAACACAAATTAAGTCATTATTAAAGCTATCTGGAAATTTATCGGTCCTGGTCCATGAATACAATTTTTACATTAGGAACTTCTTGGGGCGCTGACAGTTTTCAAACCAGGCCAATATGAGTTATTGTTTTGATTTCATACGGCATTCCTTGAGTGTCGTGCTGAGTTAAAGTGCACACAGATTTCATTTTCACTTACACAGAATGCAGTAACCTTTAACTGCTGCTTCACAGACACAGGTGTGAGCCATTGACAGCTAATGAGGTATCATCCATTTGATTTTTATCAGAGATGCAGTTCAAAAGGCTGCATCTGTGATGACGTTTGATACAATAGTGCCTATGGAACTGGCAGCTTGCACATCTGGAAAGGCACTCTCAGAGCTGAACAGTGTAGAGGTTTTAGAGCAACATGTGCTCCCATCCAAGCGACATCGTTTTCAGTTCAGGAAGAGACATTTAAACTGCATACTGCATCTACTACAGCAGCATGGCTTCATATAATAGAAGAGTCTGGGTGTCGAAGTTACCTGCCTGCAGTCCAGACCTTTGATCAATTAAAAGATCTGGCACATCATCAAACAAAAACATGACAAAGAAGATCCAGGACTGTGGAGCAGCTAGAATTCTGTATCAAAAGTATAATGGGACAACATTCCTCTCCCAGTCCAGCAGCTGGTTTCCTCTGTTCCTAGACCTTTACAGATGGTTATTAAGAGAAGAGTGGGTACTAGCCAGTGGTAAGCATGACCCTGTCCTAACTTTTTTTGAAACATGTTGCTGCCATCAAATTACTTTTTTCCTTCTTAAAAATGGCACATTTCTCATCTGATATTTTCTATGTGTGATTGTGAATAAAATATGTTTTACATAAAATATGTTTTACACGATGCCCCAACTTTTTCAGAATTGGGGTTGCATTCTGTTTCAGTGTAGTGTAGACCGTCTTGTATTTTGTCTCATGTCCTTGTCTCCCCATTTATGTATGTAGATAGTGACATTCTGCAAATGCCAACAGCTGTAGTAGCTGATAATCTGTCTTTATAACACGTTCTTGAAGTGTGCTCAAACATCAAGCTTTTTAAAAACGCACATACTCTCGCACACGCGCACACAATCACACTCTTGGAGACGCAATGCAGGGAATAGATAAAAAGCATCCCATCTGTCATAAGCCCAGGCTGTGTGATTCTTTATGAAATACTGTATTCTATTTTTAGCCTAAAGTAACAGACATAATACATGAGGAGGACTTTCCATCTGTCATCTGACAATGAGCAAAATCGCATTTGTGCATTTGTTGTGATAAAATTATGTTGCCACGTCAATTATGATTAGTGTGATTTCTCCTAAGTTACTTAAAGTAAGAATGGCTTACAGTGGCTGCAAAGCCGACGGGAAGTTTTTTAAGACCAGATCTTAGTGAGAATAGTGACTTCACACTGTAAGACTTACATAGTATGAGTAACACTAACATGTAGGAACACAACAATACCACATCATGGCTTGAAACAAGATGTTACACATTATGATGTGTCTTTTCTCTCTATCAAGGTCAGAATGGCCAATAGCAGAGAACAAAAAGTCAATTTCTCACTGCTTTTCTCTTTCCACTTTCTATATTTTCTTCTCTCCCCTCAATTATATCTCACCATTTCTCCATACAGCTCCCTCAAAGGCTGAGAGGTGAGTAGACTCCATTTCCATCCACCTTTAGAGAAAACTTCAATGTCACATGTCAAGTACCTGCTTGGACATTCAGTCCTTTTTTCCCTTTCCTCTGTTCCTGGTGCTCACTTTTTAGATATGAAGTAGCAAGCTGAATATCCAGCCCCATTTTTCTCCCCCTTCCTTTCTCTGTAGTTTTCAATGAGCTCTGCCGTCTTACTCCACTTGCGTCTCTGTACTCTCACCATCTTCAAACTTAACATTTAAGCGAATCAAAGTGAAAGGAGAAAAGCAGATGACAGACGGAGAAAGTGGATGGGAAGCAGTGCAGAGTAGGTGAGGGGAGAGATGAGGCGAAAAGAATGGAGAATAAAGAGCTCGACATATGTTGGGACAAAATGAGAGGCAAATGGAGGGTAAGGGTAGAGGGAAGAGTGCAGGGCAGAGAGTGCAGAGCAGAAAACACAGGGAACAAGGTAGAAGATTTGAAAACATGATATATGAAAAGACACAAAGAGAATACCACAAAAGAAAATGTAGATAGACTTGAGATGTTGTTCCCCAGGTATATGAATTATTCATGTCTCTGCAACAATGGCTCAAGAACCAAAACTAGGGGGGTGGGGTTGTGTGTGCGTGTGTGTGTGTGTGTGTGTGTGTGCATATATTCAAAAATGAAGCGTACAACAGTCCTTTATTTTCATCAATGCTGAACATGAGCGACTACGTCTGTGAATTGTTTTATGAGTTACGCTCACTAGTTTGCCTTTTCTTTCCTTCTCTGTTGCCATTTACCACGCTGGGCGACATGCATTCCTATTTGTTCCATCAATGTTCTGCCCCAAAATCACACAGTTCCATACACATTCACAGACAGTATTTCAGTAGAATGAAATACTATGTTCTGTTCTGAACATGTTCTGATGTTCTGTTGACATCACAAGTTTGCGCAACATGACGTGATGAAAGCATGTTGCAGGTAAAAAAAAAAGGTTCATTTTCCAGCTGTCAGTTTACAGTGTTTTTTGTTTTCTGTTTTTATAAAAACCCTTGGTGGAATTAAACAATGAAAAAGAGCTCACCTTCTCAGAGTCCATTGCAGTGATGACCCACACACAGTGTGCGTTGTTCTCATATTGAACTGGGTAGTTGGGGGAAGTTATGACCCCTCTGGGTCCTCTTAGGTTACTGCCACAGGTACGAGCTACAGAGAAAGACAGCAAAAGAGAGAACAAGCAACAAAGAGCTTTAAAAAAGATTTATAGGGTAGGGAGACTCACCTCTTACTTTAAAAATAGAAAAAAAATGAAAACAGGTTTCGGTAGGGTCAGAGAACAAAATGGTGAAAAATGGAGTATCAATATAAAAAATGATAAATTGACACTGTGCTTACACTGAATTTAGGCCTATGTAAGTAGAGTTGTGTCATTTATAGGAGAACAAAGCAAAGAAAATTTGGATAAAATGTGGAACATATAGTTTTCAGTTTCTGTGCAACTACCTGAATGACATCATAACATCTTATAACACACAGGGCACAAATCAGCTGCTCAAACATGTGTGTCAGGCCAAAGGTCAGCCTCTGGTCAATATTTTAAAGAAAGTCATCATGAAATGCTGAGACAGGAATGCATTTTTGGATGAGTATAGTTTTTCTTCTTTTAATCTGTCCATATCTGTCTGCAAAATGAAAAGTCAAGGAATCATCTTAGTTCAAATTTGGGTGTTCATTTATTGTTTTTCTATGCTAAATTTCACAATAATTCATCCAGAGACTATTCGAATACTTTGCAATGCACCAGGTGACCAATATACCTCCCACCTCCTTGTTGTTACACTAAGATGACTAAAATAACTTGTGAAATCATTATGAGTTGCCTTAAACTGTTCACTGCTATGAGAGAGAAGGAAAGTCAGTGTCACATGAGCATAAGCATTTAAGACGAGAGGATATAAAAAGTATATAAATACTGTAGATTAATGCACGCCAGCTCTTCTGTACACTTAAAGAGGAGTAGACTGGACATAGTAAAGGAGTCTTCAAATGCAGATATATTGAGAGACTGGCCAGAAAGAGATAAAAAAAGAGTAGAGGGTGAAAAAGTGTGAGAAAGGATGTGAAAAGAAAGTAAAGGAGGAAGGGCAAGAGGCAAGAAAGAGACACGGAAAATACAAAGAGAGAAAGGGGGAGAGAGGAGACCTCAGATGACTGATCTGCCTGTTAATTAGAAAAGAGAGCTGAACCGCGCAGCGATACACACAGCTACACGCTCACACAGAAACACATAGATGGCGATTCATCTCGGAGACCAGGTTCTAATTAACAGTAAAGTCTCAGTAGAGAATGAGAGAGGCTCATGGGTTTGAATCCCAAGAGAGTGATCACACAAAATAATACAATACACCAGAGCTATGGTACAGACATTTTTTAACCTCTGCCTGCCTACTTGCTTGTAACAGACTACTGATCTTGAGTTCTTCTATTATCTTTCTTTGTCGTCCTTCCTCTCGCGTCTGTCCTTTTTCATTTATATCTCACTCTAATCACAGATCCTGCGTGTAAAATAAATAAAGACTCAGGTTACAGTTTCTATTATTTCTTGTTGTTTCGTGTAGTGAAAATTATCCTCTTCAGTCCAGATTTTGTTTATAAAATACTCTATATTTAATCCTAAGTAAGAAAAGAGGCCTTTCATATTTTGAAAATACTGAGAAATTCTTTTCTAGAACTGCTCCAATTGCTTCACTGAATGAATAATAAATACAGTACATTTTGAGTAAAACTAATATTCAGTGTCCGCTTTACTGAACAATTCAATTGAAATCTACTATAAAAAATATCTTGTACATGACTCTACTGCAAACTGATTTGCTGAGAAAACAAACAATAACAACAACAAAAACCAGAAACAGAAACAAAACAAAACACAAACAACAGAAAAAAAAGTAGTCACTCTCAAAATGTGAGCCAGTGCCCCCTGGTGTGATATGTAGGTCTGTCTGTAAGCTACTAAAGGTTTGGGGAAATATATAAAAATAATTTAGATTTTTTTTAGGTTTGAAAGAATCACTAACATCCATCCATCCGTTCATTCTCTTCTGCTTATCCTAAGGTTAAATGGTCACATTTGTAAATGCAATCAACAATATAGAGAACTCATAGGAATAAAAATATGTGCTAATTTTCATGTACAGTATGTGACCAAATCTTGATCTGGAGTTGGATCATACAGTCGCGTGAAAAAGAAAGTGCAGTCATATAAAAATCTAAATACATCCCAATGATTTAATACCTTTTAGATCCACCTTTAACAGCAGTAACTTGACATAACTCTTTTCTGTGTGCAGCAATAACTTGAAGTAATTGATTTCTGTATGACATTATCGGTCTCTTACATTGTTATGGAAGAGTTTTGGCCCACAGCGTTACTTCAGTCCTTGATTCTTTGCCATTTTGATTTGCTGGTGTGCATGAGATCATTGTCCTCTTGTATGGCCCAGTTTCAACTAAGCTCTAGCCATCAGACAAATGGTCTCACATTTGACTCCAGACTACTTTAGTATACAGATGAGTTTGTGGTCCACTCAATGACTGCAAGGTGGCTGCAAAACAAGCCCAAGTCATCACTCCTCCACCACCATGGTGTTGGTAAGCAGTGTACTGTATGTGCTGACATGCTGTGTTTGCTTTTTTTGCCACATGTGATGCTATAAATTATTTGGTCTTGTCTATCCAAAAGACATTATTCCACAATCTTGTGGCTTGATGCACTTTGCAACTAAACTGCTGCCATATTCTTTTCAGAGAGAAGCACCTTTCTTCTTGCAGTCTATCAAAAAACAACAAAAAAACAAAACAAAACAAGCCATACTTGTTCAGTTTTCTTTTCTAATTGTAAAGTCATGAATTTTGACATTTAACATGCTAACTCAGGCCTGTAGAGTCAGATAAACCTTTGAGTTTTTTGCAGTTTATATGAGCATTGCACAGTCTGACCTTGGATTGAATTTGTTTGGATGCTTTTGCCATTGTATCAACACACAGGACACCAAACTGCTGAAGCAACTGCTTTCATAGAGGTGGTCACACTTGGTGATGATCAATTAATTAAGTGCATTTTGTTATGAGCTCCTAGCTGCACTTAACCTTTTATTTCCTGTGGAAACCATAAGGATGTAATTGGCTTTACACAGGACTGGATACAGTTCTGTGAAAACCCTTTTCTTCGGGTGATTATCTTGTGTCCTCATTGGTGGAAAGGAGTTAAATTGGAGCATTTGCTATAAGGTGGAAAATCAACCCAAACAGACAAATCATCAGAAAGTAAAATTTTATCAGTGAAAGCAAAATAACACAAATACTTTATCTTAGTGTTTGTTGATTTCAGTTAATTAATGGTTAGGATGAGTTCAAAACTGTACAGTTTGGGAACAGCTCTACTGAAGTAAATGTGTTTTTGTCATTCATATGCTATATCATATGGTATAGAGCAAGACAACAGTAATCTCAGAGTGCTGAGTCCTAAACATTTAAATATATATCTGTAATGTTTTTTTAAATTCATTTTGGCATATCAAAGTTTTAATGTTGGTGTTCTGAGTAATATTTTCATACCAGGGTTCCACTCATGTTGTTACTGAACGATTCATAAAATTGGTTCAAGTCTTGCGTGAGTTTGTTTTACAAAAAGAAAAAGAAAAATGACTGCAAATTCTCCTCTTTAACAAATTACAACTTCCCCCTTTTTCCACTTATTGCAAAATATTGCAAAAACCTAATCACAGAAAAATAAAAATGTAATTATATAGTCACAGATTAGAAACTCACCCCCACACCACAACCCCCACCCACCCACACGCACACACACTCTTTAACACAATGTGACAGGGACCCTACAGTCTGTGTCTGAGCATTGGGACTGTCTGTCCATCAAACACACACGCAGACACAGACACACACACACACACACACACAGACACACACACACACAGCTCAAGGCAAATACTGCTGCAAGTTCGAGGTGTGTAACATTGTCCACTGGACACTTGCTGTAAGTGCAAGTGTGTTTCTAAGTGTATTTGCATGCAGACTTGTGTGTCTAGGCTAGCTGTCCTTCTTTTCATTGTAAAATAATAAACCCAGTGGGATGCTGTCAGTAAACATGTGGGCAGTGAGATCCCCTGCTTCACTTGCTTGGCCACTCTTACATTTATTTATTTAGTCACTCAATCAGAAAGTGAATCATGATTTTTACACATCAACAAATAATAAAATTTAAACATAACTGATATTATTTATGGTGTGTCCATGATAATATAAATGTAGCTTTAGCAAATATCCCCAAACAACATAACTATCCACACCTTCTAAAAAGAAAGATTATAATAAAGATTATAATATCTTTATGAATCTTTATGAAAGATGCTGTCACAAATAGAAATCATAAATACATTGGCTGGTTCAGCTGCCATTTTCAGTCGCTAAGGCAGCTGTGGTAGCGATCAAGGGATCACAAAGTGTTTTCCTTCTTTTTTTTTTAATACTAAGCTGATTTAAGAGTTTGATATTTTGTTAATGTGACTTACAAATCCAGAGCCCATTTTTTTGGCTATGACAGAAAAAAATTAATTATTTTAAAAAGAGGAAGCACCTACATGCATTCTTAAGCCCACATACAAAGTTAATACTGGCCAAGTGAAACAGCAATCAGTGAGTGCAGCACCATACCATTTTAATTGCTGACAAAATTAGAGATCTGGGGGGCAGATTCAAAGGTATGGAAGCAGGATTAACTATCGCAGCTTGTCTTTAGAGGCGTATTATAAAATATCTGTTTAAAAATCTTATTTTCATCAATAATCTGAAGAAAAAAAATAATTGGTGCGACCATATCTGTATCTGTGTGGCCATGTCCTAATAAAGCTAACACATCATTGACATGAAATTCCCATGCAATTTTACTGTTATCCAAGAACTATTAAAAACACATTAGGATTACTAACTTCTACTTTCGCTAATGATGAAAATGTAAGTCTAGTTTCATTGCTACAGTGCCTACAGCGGTGGGGCTGCTGATTAAAGACAGGTCATTTTCTGAATGCAGACCTCTGGGGTGATAATAGTTAGTGAAACAGGTTGATAATTTAACTTCCAGTCCACCCAAAGTGCACGCAACAGTGTCCTCAAATATAACACTGAATCGGAGACAACCAGGGTCACACTTTCCCTGACACCTCCATCAATATAAGTGTATGTAAATCTGATACCTGTGCACCTCTTTGCACCATTCTCAGTATAAATGAACTGTATGTCCAAGGTTAATATTAACGACCATGTGATTTTGAACACAATCAGTATGACAGCTCATTTATCACTCTAGGAAAACAGAACTTGGGAAACATGTATTTTGCTATTATGTAACTTTTTCCATCTTATCTCATCACCAGATTTAATTTATTAATTAGGCCCGAGCCTCGCGAAGCGATCGGCGAGGAGCCTATTGTAATCGTATGTGCGAAGGGACGACGAGTCGAGCGCGAAGCGCTCGACCATTGTCTACGTCGAGCGCCATGCGCTCGACTGACCTCACGACAACGTTGGTCGGGTCGAGACGTTTCCGAAAACGTATACATGGGGGTGACTGCAATAGCCCATAATTGAAATCGTTAGCGTCATGACCTAGCTTGCGCGACGAAATTGGATCAATGACCAGCGCAACGCGCTCGTCATTGACAATGGACCTCACGACAGCGTGGGTCGGGTCGAGACGTTTCCGAAAACGTATATATGAAGGTGACAGAAAAAGCGCATAATTGGAATCGTTGGCGTTCTTCATATTATTATTATTTATTTTAATTTTTCTATCCGCGTTTGTTATCGCTAATTTGACCCCCTGAACATATACGAAAAGTCACCGATTTTTGCATGCAAGCCAGGTCTGGTGAAAAAT
>VUQK01011979.1:5446-18548 GCA_015106715.1 Bujurquina vittata
TTTTTTTTGGTTTTTTTTTTTTTTGGTTTGTGTGTGTTTGGTTGTTTTTGTGTGGTAGTTGGTTGGGGGGGGGGGGGGGTGGTAGCAACCACCTGTAGAATTGTTATGTTTGTGGCTATCTTGCATGGCAGGAGAGGCAGCGCTAGGCCACTGGGCAGTGCGTACTGCATTGACTGAATGTATGTTTAATTAAGTGCTTTTTTAAAGCAAGAACAAACCTCAAAGTGTAAAAGAATCTCTGGACATTGATCTAAATTAAGCCCAAGGATAAAACACAAAACAATTAATTGCATAATTCACCCACTTTGAGTCGATAGTGAGTCGAGGCGTCTTTGGCAGCAGTTTCAGACCTGCCTCTGTGTGTATCGCTCTATCTCATTTTTTAGCCCAGACGCTGCAGAATTTCCCCATTTTCATTTGCCAAACTGTTCACGCTCTGTGAAGTTGTGCTAGGGATTAACTGCGTCTGGACTCTTATGTGGCTGTGTCACGACAGGAGCTTCGTTGTCTTGAAAACATTTCTGTGTAGCTTGACTTTAATTTTTATCTTCTTGGAGATTGTTTTGCACACTTTAGTTTTTTATTTTTCCTCATTTTAGATGACCTTTTCCTTCACAAGCTATTCAGAACAAGCTGCAGATGCATCCCCGTCAGCATGATGACCACCAGACTCTGTGGATAGTGTTGTTGCTTATGTAGCATTCAGTGTGCTCTTATCAGATAACTCTATCTCCACCACGTCTCAACAAACCCTCCCTTAGTTGTGCCTTTCTCATATAAACGATTTTAATGACCTTTAACAATGAAAGCTGCTTTAAAACTACTGAAATCCAAATAACACAAATGACTGGTTGTTATTGTATACAGAAAAATACAAAAAAAAAAACCACTTACATTTAGAATCATTGAAACTTTAAGACATTTAAACATATTTACACATATTTAATACACATTTATTACCTCATGCACCCATAGGTAGAGGGAGGTTATGTTTTCACCCCCGTCTGTCTGTTAGCAATTAAATTCAAAAAGCTTTGAACCAAAATTGAAGAAACTTTGTGGAAATATTTATAAGGGGCTCAAGAACATAAGATTTTATTTTCGAGGTCAAAGATCATGGTCAGCAGCAATTTTTAAAAATCTGTCATGATTGGCAAAATTTTAAAATTCAAAGTTGTTTCTTAGAGGATGTTGTTAGAGTACAAATACTGAATAAAATATATTCATACTGTATGCCATCGTCTGTTTATGTGGATCTTTTTAATAAAAATACAAAATCATGGTTTACAGTTTTTGAAAGCCAGTAAAATAATTTCTTATCTTTACGATCTGGTAATTTATGATGGAGCACAACGCCACCGGGTGGTGCCTATTTCAGCATCGCATCGGCACATAGAAAATTAGGGGTGGGGGAGGTACGCGCTATACTGAGTGCCCTTCTGTTAAACATTTGTTTCACTTAGACATTTACTGTAGCATTGTGTTCTGTTATTAATTTCTTGTTATATCCATATTTTAATGAGGGCTGAAGGAAGCAACATTCTCTCAGACGATGTTTGCTCATTTGGATTTTTGATGTTGGAGAGCGTCTTCCTGTGAAAACCCATGTAGGTGTCTAATTGGATTCTGGGAGATCGACTTTGAAGCCTATAGCACACTATATCTTTCAGATCTTTAATCACTCATTAAACCACTCAGTGACACTGTGCACCCTGCATGGAAGCATCTGTAATAATCAAACACAATAAATAACATAATATGCTGAACACTAAATTGGTAAATAGGTACAAGTAAATATGGGCTATAGTAAAAGTGCTTTTATGACCACGCAGGTGCACAAATGTAAGGTGCAAATCATGAGACAGTCTGTGTACCCACGGATGGATGGATGGATGGATATATAGATAGATAGATAGATAGATAGATAGATAGATAGATAGATAGATAGATAGATAGATAGATAGATAGATAGATAGATAGATAGAAATCTAAAGTGTCTAATTAATTAGGAAAAAGAAATGAATGATTGCTCCTGAACTCAAACCTGTACCTTTATAAATGTCTTTTTTTTCTTTTCTTTTCTTTTTTTTTATTGCATTACAAAATTATTATTAGACCTTCATGAATGGCAGAACTTTTCTCGCTGCCCATCATTCAGAGGGACAGGGCATTAATTTCATTTTACATATCAGCATTTTCATGTTTTAATAATTGGACTTATTTTACTTATTGTTACATTTTTAATAGACAATTTGATTGCAGTGGCAAAAAAGAAAAAGAAAAGGCTCTGCATTTGTGGAGGCGTGGAGAGTAAAGATAAACAGTGACAGCCACTTCCTGTGTCAGCATCACAGGAAGCAGAATCACAGGCGAGACCCTGAAACAAGGCGCCGAATGTGCGTAAACAAGCAAATATGAACTAAGTGGACCCAACAATCAAACGCATTAAGGGATGTTGCTGCAGAGTTGACATTTTTTTGGCGTTTTATCTTTCCACTGGACAGAAAAGTTTTCGTATCGATCTTTTTTCTGCCCCCCACTCCCCCCTCGCTGCCACACTCAAATTACCAGCATCCTTTTAGCCAGGGTTTTCAAAAGTCAACGAAAGTCTCTGAATGTGAGACTCTGTGAGCCTGCCAACATTCACTTCACTGAGAGGAAATTCTACAGTAAGCACTCCTTCTGCACGAGGGAGCAGCTGAACCTCTCACCCCAAAGTGGTCACAGATGCACTCCAAAGCCCGGACGGAGGATTCTACACTGCATGTTTAAGAAAGAGACAGACCACTGATGCTTCCAGCACTGCATACCTGAGTAGCTTTTTAATTCAACGCCAGTGTTCTGATCTGTCGAAATTACAGACAACCTTTCAGATGTTTCTGTCTTTAGTTATAAAAGATTCCTCAGTATTGGGAAATATTCGATTAACGGTGCCTCAGCTGTAAGGTACAAACTGCAAGTATGCCCCTCCTTTCAAGGGTACACCTCAGAGGGTACCAACCCAGTGGCAAGCCACTGTAGCTTGAGAGATACTTTATTTTTTGAGTGTTCTGAGCAAAAATGATGGGCCATTAATTTAAAAAATGATGCCACTTTTAAGGTTGCTGGTCCATCATTAATTTAGCTACATCTAAGGAGAATCACAGTACTGTAAATTATAGTTGGTTTCTGCTCGTTTGAGAGGAAAACAACAACAACAAAGACACTTGACTGAATCTCACTAATGCAAGCAGGCAGCCGTCCCACTCCCTCACTCTTCTTTGTCGTCCACGGTGCACACCAGGACCTCATATTGTGCTATTGTTGAAAGTTCATTTTCTCCCTGATATGCAAGCAGCAAAATCAACAGTGACAATTCAATTTTCCATGTTCCACGAGCGTTCAGCCACTCCCGAACCTAAACCACACACATCTGCTGATAAGCGTCTCCGCACACTGAGGAAAGTTGGTGCCAAAAGCAGTTTGCACAGCATCTCTTTGACCTTGGCATGATTGCCTGTGAGGCACTTTAATTTAATCAGCTTCCCCAAGCTTGAAGCTGTGCTCATTGTTAAGGAGAGCAGGACCGGGGAACACTCTCCACACATGTACACACACACACACACACACACAGGCGAATGAAGGCGTACTCCTCTTTGTGCTGAGGCAAGGTTAGCGACACACCAAAGCTCCAGGGACCAGGGCCTCACAGCCACACAAAGGCCAACAGACAGAGGAGTTTGCCAGGCATCTCCATCAAACAGGCCCGTCTCTAATTATGTCATCAATCAGGGACGAGATGACGGGCAGGTACTCAATTAATGGCCATTGGAATGCAGCGAAGGGTCTTCGGGCACTGTGCCATCTCTGTCATCTTAGACAGGCAGCAGGACATACACATCAATGCACTTGGAGAATGCGTGAGGCCGGGGCTAGGGCAAACACATGGAGCCATTGTACAGGACCCAAAGAATGTTAAGGCTGCATTCTTGGTGCACAATTGATCATCTGCTTCTGAGAGAATCCGCAAATGCACATCTTAAAGATTGCTGTGCCTCTTAGCTAGAATCGTGATGCCATCCTTCCTTTGTTGTTATTCCAGTTAATATTTTATGGCTTTGGTTATGTCTGCTTGTGCATCTGTTTTTCAATCTTTGTGTCTCATAAAACTAATATGGGTGCTGCTTTATTGAAGTAATTGAGTTCAAGGGGTGCTACGTGGTACAGTATGGGGCTGTGCTTTGGCTTTAACAGCGATTGCCCTGATTGGGTGCTAAAGTTAAGCTGTAAAACTGAAAGGTGCATTGTGGAGTTGTTGACTTGAGTAGTGGTGCTGGTAGAGAAATGCTTTCATAATGTGGGGGTTGATATTTATCCTAATATTTGCTCAAGCACCCTGAACACCATCTATTAAGCAAACTGGATGAGTCCCAAGGTTGCTGGCCATTGTTTGCAGCATAATTTGCTGACTGCTCACAGGCTTATTTGGGTCCAGTGAACTGACACACTTCCTGCTGACTCCTCTCACACACACACACACACACGCACACACACACGCACACAAATGCCTTATAATCATGTACTGATAGGGCAAACCTTTAAGCTAGGACAAACACTCCCAGCATACCCAGAAATTTTTGGTTTGACTTTAGACCTACAGTATATCTTTTCTCTACATCAGTAATTCCCAAAGCATGGGCCCAGTAGTGGGCAGTGAATGTACTGCAGGTGTGCCGTAGTAATAACAGAAGAAAATAATAACAAAACGTGAAATAAAGCCGGTAATAGGAGGTGGTTAGTTTGTGATATTCCTCACTGCTCTGAATTAAATTTAGTGCTCTTATATTTAAGTTTGTGGGTCACATACTGGCATTAGCACTTTACATATGACTGAGGAGCATTAGCAATTTGCAGCCTGTGTGTTTTTTTCCTTTTCTCTTTTAATATTTTTTGACTAAAATTTCCAGGAAATACATCAGTTCCTCTTGTATTTTGATGAGAGGGAAGATTTAAGATTGGGTTGGCCCTGTGGGATTTTCTGGTTTTTAAGTGGGCCGCAACACTCTTGACTTTGCGATTGGCTGCTCTACACACTTTCAATCCATTTGCGCATTAGCATGGAGGCTCCTTCACACTGAGTGCTGTTCCAAACCAAATGAACAAAAACATGGAAGTTGGTTATAATGTCCACCAACAGAGTTTTCACTGATGCATTACTAAACACTCTCCACACTTCATAGTTTCTTTTTTTTTAATCATTACTACAGGCAGCTTTTGCCTGGCCTGCGGCGCTTGTTTGCTCATGTTTGTTAATTTATCATATTATTCTTTTTATCATTATGACTGTAAACACTAAATGACAAAGACATCTGTTCATAAACACCAAATTTGTAATAAAAACATATGCAGGTATTTATTCTTATTTTCAAGCTCCATACTGTATAAGACAGAGTGATCACTTACATTGTCAGCATCACTGTTTGATGAACGCTTATTTGTGCAGCATACACATAACACCATTTGTTTTGAGATTGGCAACTACACGTAATATATATAATTTTTAGGGATTAGAGTGTTATGAAAATAATTCCCAAAAGCTATATAGATATTTCATCCAGATTGATTTACGGGTGTAGGAGGAGCTGCGATCACTACAGTAAGAACAACTAGAAAGAAGAAAAGCAGGCTCACAAATTGGAACATTTTGGAAATGTTGTAAACACCTGAATGAAGCTGAAATGGAATAAGAGCATTTTTCTATAAGTGATGAGTCTAAGCTTATCCTGCTGTATTTCTGAATATGACTTTCCAGAAAGTCTTCAATAAACGGCTTCATCTTTGGCAGCAAATGAATGAGTGTGGAGTTCCCTGAAAACATTCACAAAACACAGAGAAAAATGCATAAAGAAAATGTCAAAGGGATGTTTGCCAGCAAAAGTTTCAAATTCATTTGAAAAACTGTGCTTTGCGCCGGTTTAGTAATACACGCAGACACCTTCAGCTTTAACTAAAGATGCAAAAAACTGTCCACAATGAAATTCACACCATTGATTCAACAACCTCCACATCTCCCCTACTCACCTGCTTTAGTCTCTCCCTTCAAATTTAGCTGAATACATTTAATTAAAATAAAGCAAAATTTGACATCCAAACTAAGTGACAACAGGCTTCTGCTCCCAAATAGAAGACCCCCCCCCCAAAATGTTTGATGAACACATATGAGAATGATGATGATGATGGTGGCCTTTAAGGCAAAAATGGACCATCAGACCCAAAACACACAATCCTTGCTGTCATCATGTGCGACTCTGCTATCTTTCATGTGATCCATTACGCATGAAATTCAGTCTTCCGCTCATTCAGGGTCCTCAGTGTGCGACTCTTCATTCTGCCACACATTTATGGCACGTTTCAGTCATGAGATGGAAACTTGGCGGTTTTGACCAGTAGTTGCTGGAGCGTTGCTCACAGATGGGAATATTTACCAGGTCAACAAATAACAGAGTGCTTTGCACAGAGCTGGGTGAAGATACTGAGGAATCCCAGGGCTGTTGTGAAACTGGGAGAAACTGCCCTTGAACTCTGCTCGTGTGTTCTGTGGTCTTGCGGGTCTTTAAGAGCAGCGGTAGGAAGATGGATCTTTGTAGCTTCCTTTCATTGTTCTCTTACAGTCTGTTTCAATTGTGCTTCAAGCTGCTGATGTTTCCCCTGTCAAATACTTGGAAAATGTGCATTTAAAGTGAAGGAGACAACTGCACAATTGTTGCCTCTCAACAAAGTGAGGAACTCAGTGTTAAAGACGCGGCTTCTGTGGAGTGGAGGTCCTCGCTGGGTAGGTGGGCTGTGAACTGCTGTCATGTCTCTCTCTATAGAAGTCCTTGTCACAGCCCTTCGAACGCTCCTAAAAGATTACCCATGGATGGCTCTACTTTTTCAAAGACTGTTCACATTTAGCAAGTCCAGTATATTCATACATACACTAACATCAAATTGAAACAATGTAACCAGGCTGCTACTAAACACGCCACCGTGACATGATGCATTGATTCGTGTCTGCATTTTGACGCCTCAATCAATAAATGACCAGGAGGATGGCTCGCTAAGCTAACGGCTAACACCAGTTAGCTAGTTAGGAAGCTGTATCCATAAACTGTACAGGTGCAATTAACAAACCATAATATAAAAGACCATAAAATTCCATATCAAAGATGGACATAGCTGATCTTGGTGACTTGAAAGCAAAAGTGATGAGCGAAGCGTGGATCTGACTGAAACACCAAGCACCCAGACTCTTATTGGCTAATGACTAATCCTGAAACTAGCAATTGGAGCCCGTAAAGTCATTGAAAAAAAATGTTCACTAAGATCACGCAGCAAAAGAGCATGCTATACATTTTTTTAAATTAGTTACAGTCATCGCCCCCTTTTGGCCACTGAAAAGAGTTTAAAGTAATTTCGTGGTATTTTCACTTTTCACACCCAGAATCTACATCCATGTTTTATACTGTTGATGGAACAGGCAAACAAACCTGCTAATTAGTAACAACTGTATGCTTTTATGCTTTTAATGTTGTTTTAACACGTTTTAACACAGGACTTGCTTTCGCTTTCTGCCTCAAGTGGTCACTAGAGGAACTACAGTTTTGAGATTTCTTCATTAGCTTTGTTGTTTAACTTTCTATCCCATGTTTCTCTCTCTCTTTTTGTAGTTTCTTGCTTCTTTTTGCTTATCACTTCCCTTCCTGTCTCTGACTTTTTTCCCCAGCCTTTGTAATTGGCTTCTCACAGCCCAATTAGTTTGGCCTGCATCTTGTTTTCCAAATTACCCCCAGTTCTAGTAACTCGTCATGAGTCTTGGTTTCTTCTTTTTGATTCCTTTGGTGATTTTTTTCCCCCCTTAATTAGACTTTCTTCTATTCAACATTTCTTGGAGTTTTCTGCTTGTACCCTGCAGTGGATTTTGTTCTTTGAGCAAACTTCATTAAATGTTTCTATCATGCCCTACGCCCCTGTCTCAGTTTGGATCGTCATTATGAATGGCACGCAACATCTACAGTATAAAATTGAGGACTACAGAAGGAGTTCCAGTTAGATCACCAGAAGATGGGAAGCGATTGAAAGTAATGAGACATCATTTCATTCCAAGATGAAAAATAGCATTGAACCTCACATACAGTCATTGCATTAAATCAAGGATGGCGACACATATGGGATCCACGTAATTTGTTTTCTCATATGCAGAGATTTGACATCAATGCATCTGTTTTATCCACAGGCACTATTAGAGTAAGCTGAAATGGACTTTGATCAGTGATTTGGTTACAAAATGAATTGCACTGGAATTAATGATGTTCGATTACTGTGCAGGCCCACTTGTGAGATGCTAACTGCACTCATTAGCCCCTGAACTGGGCAGGCGTGAAATGGGCGCCCATGGCGTGTCGATAACGGCCCCTGCCTCAATGTGCACCGCACAGCATTATCAGCGGCTGTTTAGACAGAGCCAGCAGATAAATAGCAGGGCAGAAATGCTCTTAAACTGATTTATTTGATTAGCATTGAATGTGATTTTTTTTTAAAAATTTCCCCCAGTGGAGACAAGCTGGTCATTTCTGTGCGGGGGTTGAATTTATGTGCCTGGTTATGTGTGTGTATGTGTGTGTTTGTGTGTGCTGGCTGACAGATGTTCTTTTAGTCAAACCATGAAAATACCTCCACAACAAGTGAATTTAGGTGAAGCCAATACTTATGCCCAGAAAAACAGATTCTTTATACCAGCTGGATCAATAGTTTTCTGCAGTGGAGAGATATCCTGGGAACACTAGGCTGGCCATTCCTTTTAGCCTCAGCAGCTCTCTCTCTATATATACTCCAGCATTAGAATTAAAATGAATGCTCACAAAAATCGAGGCAGTTGGGATGCCACAGAGCTGCTGTGCAAAGAGGGAAAATGAAATCATGGTAAGGTGCTGCTGCTACCACTGTGACAGCTTCACACTGAATGCGCATTAATATTCCTGTTTTGAGTTTTCTCCTGGTTTTGATCATTTTATGAATATGACATTTTTGAAGGAAAATGAGAAACCTGATTATTTATGTCCCTGAATGCATGATTATTTCACTATTCAGGTTTCTGATTACTGGTGTGCAGTGACCAGAAACTAGAAGGTGTTAACATGGGCCCTGCACCCTTCATTGATGTTTTGCTCCATTAGTCCCGGAACAATGGCAGAGATGTCTTCCTGCCCGCCCCCTAGGACCCTTGCTTTCCCCACACCTTTTCCTTTCCTCTTATCTAAAGGCAGAAGCTTCCTTGCTCTGCTTCCTCAGCCACATCTTTTAAGGCCTTTCTGAGCTTGGGGCCAGTGACACCCATACTCTTCAGGAAGTGCTGGGTAGATGCTCCTACAAAGCAGCCAACTTTTTCTGGATAGCAGACAGCTGACCACCCTTCTCCTCTGCACTTGGATATGAGGTTGAGGAATCAATCCTTCTTTCTCTCAAATTCCGCCTCCATCCCTGCTTCCCATGGAACAGTGAGTTCTGCCATGATGTCCGGTCACAGGTTGGTTTACGGTGATGTCACCTGGAACCTGAGCTGCTGATCGAGATCCGCTCTCAGGTTCCACTCGCAGTTGCGTGACGACGTTATGGGCAGTTGGTGTTGGTAATGAGCACTCCCTGGTTGTTCCCAGCCTGAGTACCTCCAGCATCTCCCCCAGCTTCTGCAAGACAGACTTTCACTTTGTGATTATTGCTAAAGTCGTTTCAGTTCATCTGTGAATTTGGGATCTTTTTTGGAAGATTAATTACATTTAAAGCACGTGTATGATGGTGCAAGACTCTCCATTCATAAGTAGACAAAATGTATTATTATGTGCATTATTGACACAATATCACATAATTTTCATCGCTACCATAGACCATATATATAAAAATGGACATAGACACCATGATGTTACTCACTTGCTCAGTGCTTCAAATTTAGTGTGTTGGATGCTACAATGTTAGCTTTTTGGGACCAAAACTGGTTACATTACAGCAAGAGGGTGGAGTGCAGTTATCGGCTACTGCCAGCAAGCATGGTCAGCAAGATGGGTTCATAAGCTGTGTAGGTGCAAAGCACTGCAAACCTTCCCTGATTGAGTATCAGGTTAATAAAATGCCGAAATTTCCTCACCGAAGCTGAAGCGCAAACTCTTTGAGCCCCTTGATTGGAAGTTGTATTATTTGTGAGATAACTCCATTAAAAATGTTTCAAAATCACAAACGCCAACCTCTGCAAGTGAAATGGGCAGGCCTGTGTCGGGACACACGTCATAAAAATATTCACCATCCTAAAGCTGTAATGAGCGGGAAACTATACAAAGAGGCCAAAATCAATTTCACTTTGTTCTCCGGTGTAAACATGCTTTTTAATGCTGTAAGTTGGTTTGAAAGATGGGAGTCTGTGAGGATTGGCGTGCCTTTGGAACTAGCTTCAAGTGGCCACTAGAGGAACTGCGGGTTTGGCACAACTGCGCTGGCTTCACTTTTCAGCTCTGGAAGCTGGCACTTGGTCATTATCCTGACAACCCTAATGCACTTTATTCCCACACAGTCCCACAGTGTGTCTTTAGGATAAGCACTAAATTATGCTATTCTGATTCAGGATAAGCTTCCACACAGAGAGAAAATGATATAGAGTCGATGCACCACTGTGAACAAGGCCAATATCAAAAAATGTTACCCGCCTCTTAACTAAAGGCTTTGAACTACTCACGCCCTTACTGGCTAATGTTGGTACTATGTAGATAAAAATGAACTATTCACCTTTGGTGATACTCATGTTAAAGTGAATGTACCAATAATTCCTTTGAGATCAGGGTGCTATCATTGCTCCGTTTGAGACTGCCATCTCTGATGAGAGCAGATATCCAAGCTCTGGCTGTCAACAAAGAAGTCCCACCCACCTTCTGTGCAGCCAGTCAGAGGAAAGCTGGAGAGGGGCTCAGAGGAAGATGTATCTAAAAATGACAGTGACCATGCAGAGCAATTCTTATAGATCCCCAAAAAATAAAAAATGTAAATGTGCATGCGGGTCACACGCTACTTTATATGTTTCACATATACATATTAAAGCACAGCGCTTTGAATTGTGAAATTAGAAAACTCAAATAGCTTGCTGTTTCACTGTATTGGGAGCAGCAAATGGGCTTTTCTGTAATGGGCATTATGAAATGGGCAGTCTGCTGAGGCGGTGCCATTTCAGGAAATTGTATAGACATTGTCAATACTGCCTAGCACATTTCATTCAGCACTGCACCTCAGAAGCTCAGAAGAATATAGCAGCTGAGTGCAACACTCCTTGTATGCAGGAATCAGTCTCAAAATCATTTATCTTCATCCTTCTTGAAATCCTATTGGCAGATAATGACATACTTAAGTTTCAAGGGTTTAACAAGTGGAGACCTGATTATCTATGCTACTCTTTTCCTGTACTGATAGTGGGGAGAAACAAAGTATGAAGCTACAAAGTAAAGTCACACAGAAGGAGACTGATAAACACAGAGTCACTGTTCCCTGGTTTTCCCTGTAGGGCTTACTGTTTATCCTTTCATATAGTCATATGTCTGTGTTACAGCCAAACTTCATGACAGTGTGATCACAGTCATTTTTCATGCCTTGTCCGTCATCACTTCCACTGCAGAGGATGACATGCAGAGGGTCGGGTTAACCTTTAATTACAACCTATAGTACAAAGTGTTGAAAGGCAGTGATTCGACATTAATGAGTAATGCATTAACAAGATAGCTTAGTATTACATGCACCAACAGAAGCATTGTCAAGATTCAAAGGAACATGAGTTGATGGTCTGTATAACATAGAGCCTGGAGCACAGATGACATTTAGTAATTCCAAATGCTGTTATGAATGCACGCTCTGCAGCTGAGGTCTACCTGATAACATCACACTGTACACAAAGCTCACTTCCACTGCCTGGCTTTGTGAGCACATGTTGAATTAAAGGTTCACAGATCCTTTCCTATCAGTATGACTGATCGCTGGCATCTGTGCTGAGCTAGCACAAACTAATGATGCATTGCATTGACTGAATTGATCCAAATGTCGCACTTCAGCAATGCCATTCTTATAAAGTCAGAGTCATTATAGAATAATGATGAGGTGAAAAGATAACTGAAAGACATTCCCCCATGATGGACTGGTGACCTGCCCATGATTCCCCCTGCATCTTACCCTATGACCACCCCTCCTGTGATCCTGAATTGGATAAGGAAATGGTGATTTTATATATATATATATATATATATGTTACCGTGGTATAGGTCAGCCATTTGATTTCATGCTTGGCTATAAGGTGAACAGCCACAAGAAGCAGTACCCTCCATGGAAAAGATGGCTAAAGGCTAAGATCGGAGGGAAGTTAGGCAGCTATCAGAGCTGCAGAAAGGTGTGAGGAAGAATGGGTTACCTAAGAAGTACAACAAGCAATCCATACCTGATACCTTAGAAACTGTCGAGCAATATATGGTGTACTGCTTGAAGAGGTATACCAGAGAGATAGAAGCCAAGAGAATAAACCAGATGTTCTCCACTGAACCATCCAAGGTGTACTCTCAATGACAGGGAAACAATATGAAGTAACCATTACAGTGGCAGACATCCACGAAAGAGTCTCAAATACTAAGAGCTGGACAGCACAAGGCCCTGACATGATTCACAGCTGCTGGCTAAAGAAGCTAACTGCACTTCACGAGAGCCTGGAAGCACAAATGAACCAGCTGCTAATGCAGGGGTGGGCACCTCCAGGGCTGAGCTCGAGCTGTTTTGCAGGGAAGAATGGGCAAGTGTTTCAGTCTCTCGATGTGCAAAACTGATAGAGACTTACACCAAGCGACTTGCAGCTGTAATTGCAGCAAAAGTTGGAGCTACAAAGTATTAATGCAAGGGGGCCAATAATATTGCACGCCTCACTTTTCAGTTTTTAATTTGTTAAAAAAGTTTGACACATCCAATAAATTTCATTCCACTTCATGATTGTGTCTCACTTGTTGTTGATTCTTCACAAAAAAATTAAAATCTTATATCTTTATGTTTGAAGCCGGAAATGTGGCAAAAGGTT
>VUQK01011980.1:0-13349 GCA_015106715.1 Bujurquina vittata
GGTGTCCACGTCAGAAACAACCGCATAAAACAGCAAACACAACATTGGTTCTTTCCAAAAAAAAAACTTCACAGATAGCATGCTAACCCAAAGCTAGCGAAAAGCCCAGAGTACCGCTAGAATGACCAGATCCCAACAATTTTAGCAGTTTCTATCCAATTATGACACACATATACTGTCACTTCACACCATATTTGCCACTGTACGAAATTGAAAAATAACTCTAGAAAAAAGACAAAAGCTCTTTTTCTCAGACTGTACTGCTCTTTCTTTTTTTTTTTTTGGTTGCTTCCTTCATATGCAACAAAATCTGCAACGCTTGTGACTTTTGGTGACTTGAGACGTTTCCTGATGAGTATGGCATTACACAGGCTGACCTTCTGACTATAATAAAAAAAGGTCTTCCCTTCATATTCATTGGGCAAAAGCCAGACTTTAGAAAGGTGAATATCCCACAGAACCAGTTAAAATGTGGGATGTTGTCTCAACGGGGAAAGGATTAAAAATGGTGTGCAGTCCCATACGAAGAGGGACATCTGGTCACCCTAACTTGTGACTGTGAGAGACATCAAGATATTGTAACTTTAATGTTAATTCTTTTTATTTTATTTTAAAACGATTTGAATAAGCAACAAAGAAAATGTGATTTTTCGAGGTGCTGTGGATTCCCATCAATGCAACTTGGATAACTGAAAGAACTTTTCACATGTATTTTACAGTATAGAATACAATGCCATGCCTTCACAAAATCTTTACACTTTTTTTTTTGCATGTTGATAAAGACAAAATTGTATCTTTAGACCTTTCTGCTACTTCTTTTCAATTCCCAACTCAATTTCTTCTACTTGCTGCCACAAACAAGGGACAAAGGAACCCTTGTCTGCTGGTTGTGTCCACTGCCATTGGGAGTTAAGGCGGAGAGAATTAGGAAGGGGCAGGAACAGGGCTCCCAGCTACAAGGTAACAAGGGAAAACCAATCCCACCTGGAATTATCCTGATACTGGAGACACAGGGCTCACCAGACAGTGGATCAATGGGTCTCTCTGGGAGAAGATGGAATGAGGAGGGGTCCAGAGCAGGATATTGCCCCAAAGAAAGTGTGCCACACCATGTCCAAATTACCCCCAAAGTTGTGTGGGATTCAGTTACCTGTTCAGATGTTGCAGTTTGAATGTTCACTTGTCTGTTTTGGCTATATGCCCACCCTACACCTACCCTGGTTCTGACTTTCGGGCTAGTATTACAGATTACAATAACACAGAAGTGTTCAACAAGGTTTATTTGGTTGAGGTCCACCCCACAATGTAAAGCACATGTCTAGCTCATGTGCAAACAAAAAAAATCAAACCAAAAAAGAGCTCATCTGGATTTGCATGTATGTATCCTTTATTTAATCAGTTAAAAAAGTCTCATTGAGATTAAAAATCTCTTTTCCAAGAGAGACTTGGCCAATAGGGCAGCAAAAGTTACAACAAATAAAACATATTACAATTTAACAAGATAAACACAAATATGCAAATTAAAGCAGTTTAAAAATAGTCACAATTACCACAAGGCCTATTTTAATTTGGTTCAAGGTTGGAGGTGAAATTGCTACTTGATAACATTTTCTTTAATAGATGTTATATTTCCGACACAAAAACAAACCACAGTCATGCAGTTGTGCAGGTGCATTATGAATTTAGAAAACATCATATAGATGGACGATGCGTATCACTTTAATATAATTATAGCTCTTTGGGCTTTCTTTGTGTCTTTTGATACGTGCTTCTATCTGACCCAAACAAGTATCATCTTCTGGGATCCATCAGTGATCACAGTGAACAAATATTTTCACAAAGAATTGGGAAATATACTCTGGCTTATAAACAGTTAAGAGTAACATGTCTTCTTAAAGAGTTCCTTCACCACTTTTCTCTCTAGGCGCTACCTGTTTACATCTTCGCTGCAACCAGATTCATTAAGACTGAGGCTTTCATTTTCCTTTATCCACCAGCACACAGTGCTCTCCCCCCCCCGGCTGTTGTCTGTCTTTATGTAAGCATTAGCCAACATGCGTTGGAAATGAAAGAGCAGAACACTCTTGGTCCTCACCCTCCCAGTCATCGCCATCATCCCAGCCATACAATGCACTCTTGTCTAGTGCGAGCGAATGTCATCATCCAACATCTATGAATGAACAGAACAAGCCGCGTCACATATTGATCCACTTCTTTTGTGAGACCTTCCAAGCTTGTGATAATTAGCATCGTCCATTAGCGACTTTGCTGTGCTAACATGCCCATTAAGAGTCAAAGCTTCTGTTCTTCTCTGTGAACATTCATTTGGCCCGGATTTTCTTCTTTAAAGAGCATAATAAGGGAATGGTAAAATACGTTGTGGACAGATGAAGAGCGGACAATATAAAGTGGGTGTTTAAATGCATTAAAAGGCATCCAGATTTAATTAACACCCTAGATAGCTGGCAGCTTTGTTCGTGTGCTGTAAATGATCATCTTAGCAAAGAAGAGAGCTATAATTTTGAGTATGTTTTTAAAAGGTGCTTTGCAGAGACATTGCAGATGCTTTCTTTTCATAGCCCAAATGCATAACTTCTCTTTGCCAGCTTTAATACCAAAAGTAACCTATTAGACTCCAACGCAATATACTACCCCTGCACTCGTCCCCTGTGTTTTTGTAATTTACCTTAATTAGGAAAAGAATATGTGTAATCCTCAGGTTTGTTAGCAGTAAGCACAGAACTCCTGACTCAAATTGAAGATATTAATTTAATTAAGCAGTACATAAAACAGGACAGGGGCAGTTTTTCTGATGACACTGTAAAAATTTGGCAAGAATAACAAAATATAAAAAGTAACTTATAATAGAACATTTAGGCAATTGATGGAATTGTTCCTTTGGTGGTCCAGAGCGGGGTATTGATTGCAGCACAAGAGGTTCACATCTACCTGTTTAGTTTCTCTGTTTACTGTTTGCATTCCTCTGGCAGGCAAAGATATTATTTTTCTGTTGAGGACCCTAGAAAAGCGGCCACCCTGCGCTCAGTGTTCGACCTCAGCCCTCATTGCATCACTACTGATATAATGAGAGACTATGGAGAGAAACCACCGGTGCCAGTAGAGGCTCTTTGTGAGGCACCCAAACAGCAGCTTCCACTCTTGCCTGTATGGATGTCGTTCTGGGATGCATGCATGTCATGTTGACCTTACTGGCCATCAGCTGGCTAAGAGGGGAAATGAGTGTGGGGTATGAGAAGGAGGGAGTATGAAAGTAAAGTGCTCACCCTGAGCCATTATGATTAACCATCAGCAGTTTTTGTGTTATCATCGGCAATGTTCACACTGCAGAATCCAGTATAGAAAGAGCTTCAGAGAAAAATCAATCACATTATATTACTGTGGACATGCTTTATTGACCTCTGTTGGTGTTCACACATTTCATACTTGATTTGTATCTACTGGCGGGCATTTAGAACAATGTGGGCAATTTGGGCAATGAGGAAAAACAGGGCAGCATTTTCAAGCCTAGAGCCCATGCTTATAGATTGAGTGCTACTTCATGAAAAAGAGGAACCTATTTAGATGCACTTTCTGCATACATTTCACGAAATACCCCGAAGCAATGGATGGAACTGGCCCTTCATTCAGTACATTCAGGCCTATAGTTTGCACTGAGTTGTTATATATAGTATACATATGCCATATATGGTTACATAGGGGCCAGCCACACAGTACAATGTGTGAAATCTCTCGCTCAGGCAGACAACAGTAAATAAGATTTGGATGTCTCATTATCTGAACACCAAGCTGTGACGGATGCATTCATCCGAAATGCATTGTATCTAAAGGTTAAGAGTAGTTATGAGAAAAGTAATGTATTATTAAAATACCTTTCGGAGTGAAGTACCTTCTGATATATTTTCCTTGGTAATGAAAGTAGGATTCAGTGGAAATGTAGTAATTTGGAGGCCCATTTCTTCAAGCCTTTATTCCCCCTCTTCCTCTTCAACAATTTATCTGGGGAGAGTGAAGAGCTCACAGCTAGCGAACAGACAGTAAACATTTTGTTATAGTCAGAACCATCTCTTATTACTGGTTTTTCATTAAAAAAGAAAGCCTTTCGAAGCATTCAAAGCATTTCGGCAGATGAAGATGCTTCACAATTTTCTCCCTCTCACCCTCTTTCTCTGCTCACTATACCTGAATCCTTTCTCTTTTTGATGCTGTTAAGAGAGTAATTGAGTGCAGAAAATGGCTTGGCTTATTTGGACTGAGCCTGATCCAGAAATGATTAAAGCTAAAGGGGTTTGAGGTATTCAAAAAGAGAGAATGACAGAAAGAATATGGTTAATGCTTTTTTTTTTTCTTTCTCTATTTTGTGAGGAGAGAAGGAGATGGGAGGGGTAGTCAGGCTGAGCACCGAGCAGCCAGACAGGTTGGTGTTCGAGGGGACTCGAGGGGAGGGAGGGGTGTGGATGCACAGAATAGCCTCTACTCATACCCCTATTAAAAGCATCACGGTTGTCAGAGACAGTAAAAAGACAGGAAATCACTGTAAGAAATGAAGCTTCTTTTACCAATTACTGAATACCGAGTGCACACCTTGGAGTTCTTTGTCCTTTGTAGCACCAGTTCCCTGTCTCGCAACCCCTTTCTTCCTCTTTTTCTTTCTTCTTGCCTTTCTCTCTCTCGCTGGCTTACAGCCTTTGAGTCAGATGCATTAGCACCAAGGCCTGGAGAAGAGGCAGCATTTTCAAAGCCCAGTTGGACTCACTTCTAGCCTGTCGTTGTAGCTCCTTTTCAGGCTTTTATTCACAGACAGCAGGGGCAGGTCTGAAAGAGACGCCCTCAACCTCTCCACTCAAACATTTATCTCTCCCTTTTTCCCTTGCTACAGCAGAGATGATTAGCAAAGGGAGCCATTTACTGATTCACAGCACCTTTCCATACAGAGTGTTGGAAAATAAAAAGGGTGCACATTCAGTATGTCTGATTAACACACACCCACACAGTTGTGCACATCCAAACGCGTACTCCAACAAACATGTATCATACATGGGCACAGTCAGTCAAGCACGCAGAGAAATCTGTATCATTCAAATTGTGCAGTGGTGACAGCAGTATTTTTTTTCTAAATAAAGTCTCTTTTATCTCATCAATAATTTATATGAGTGTGAGCCTTTAGTTGAGGATCTGTCAGGTCATTGAGTTTGAATAAATGAGCTCTGCTGTGCCCTCTCACCCCAGCAATGACTCTTGGGACCTATAAACACCTTGCAGACTGGCTCGCCATCCCACCTATTGACAAAGTCAGTTAATTACCTCCCTGTTAAAACAACACTGGATAGCCCGTGCAGTCTGTAGAGACCATTTAATGCCTTTGGTTGTCTGACTTTTTAGCCTGTACATCTATGTAACAGCACAGCAACACCTCGCGCCGATGGGAGCTGCGTTAATGTGGTTTCACATCATGGATTTTGCGAGGATTCTTGCTGTGGATGCAGTAATCGTGATAGCCACTGGTAATGGTGTCATTAAAGATATACTTTCCAAATCAGGGGTTCACAGAGCATATTTGCCGTGGATATAGCTGCCTTCAGGATCCATAACATTGTTAGTGAGTTTTCATAGATATGCTGATGAATGCTGTCGGCTTGTTCAGGGTTTGCTCTTATCAAGACACATGAGGATATTATTATGTAAGATTACTCATTTTGATGGGGTTTAACTCAGGCTCTGTTTCTTTGCAGCCACTCTAAGCGCCCCAACCCTTCTCCACACCAATCCCTTTACATCGTCCTCACCTCATCTGTCATCCCCGCTAGCAGACAGCAGGAGACACTTTTCAAATCACCCAGTATTTTGCCACGAGCGATGTTGTGATGCTAATAAGATTTTCATTTATTTGGAAATATATGGCTTCATTTTAGCTCCCTGCATGAGTACAGGTGTTTGTAATGGTTTGAGATTTTTGGCGTGGTGTTAATGTCAACCATCAGGAAGTTGCCAGACTTGACAGCATGAGTGTGTATGCGTGCATGTGTGGCGTGAGACATTGCTGCTCTCTGGCAACCATTTGCAAGGTTAATGTTGTAGAAAACAACATCCATCTCTCCGTTCTGCCTTCTCAAAACAGTTTCATTAGTCCTACTGTTCTGACCCCTCTTCTTATAGTGTTGTCAAATGTGACATGCATCATATTATCAACGAGCGAGACAGTCAATAATATTTCAGAGTCAGTGCTGCTGCCAAGGTACCCATTCACTGTGCATATTTTAAAACACATGGTTAGATTGAGATTGTGCTGCCTGGCTGTTTCCCATTCATCCCAGTGTGCTAATAACTGAAAGCACTGACTATCAATAATAATAACAGAGTGAGTTAAGTTTGAGACCTCATGATGAACAAAGCCCACATTCCTTTGAACAGCTTTTTTTTTTAGTGCTGATACGTTGGTGTTCTGAGCGAGTAGGTCTCAGACAAACACTTTGATTCAGGGAATTACATTAATAAAACAAATATACAACTGAATCAACCATGGTTCTCTACCTCGCCACATCTCTCCTGTTAAACACTGCTGAGATCAAATGATACATGGTACAATCATACATATTACTTGTTAATGAGCTTTTTGTCTAAGCTTCTTGTAACCTCAGTGGGAAGACACTGAGGTTACGAGAAGCTTTTATGCAAGGTGATAACTATCGGTGTGATAAGAAAATCTACATTTAAGACTGAAATAGTTGCAGCCTGGAACGGGTTCTTTTGTATTTCTTGTTTGTGATGAGAATGGGTGAATTCATGCTGTTACTTAATGCAATAGATTTAAAAGGAAATTATATAGATGAATTTTTGTGTGAACTTGTACCAGGGAAAGTATCACTTTTTCCTCTATTAGAAACATTTTTCACTGCTCAGCTAGGGAGTGTGGAGTCCCTGAAAGGTCTAACCTACATTTTTAAGGGTTACTTTTGCATTACCTAATTAATATGATTTGAACTACCTTGCATTTTTGCATTTTTAAAAAATATAATTTGCATTTACTCTGAGTCATCGACAGAAACTGAGCTTATATTATGATAGGCATGCATTTGAGTAGAGTGCCAGTGGTTATGTCTACAGAGATAGTCAGGACACCCTCAGCTGTGGCTAAATGGGCACAAATTTACACCATCACATTAAGACAAACTAGAATAGAATAGAATAGAATAGAATAGAATAGAATAGAATAGAATGCCTTTATTGTCACTATACAGGATGTACAATGAGGACCTATTATGATTGCATGACATCTTAGTCTGTGGCTTTGATACAGTTGATAACAGTTAGCCATATCTATGACACCATAGATTGAGACACAACTAAGAGCCAGGCAGAACTGCCAGGGTGTGATCAAACCCAGCAGCTGGATGCTGTTGTCAACCTTTTAAAATGAGCAAAAAGCACTAAATGCATCACATATGACACATCATCTCTCTTTTACCTTATTTTCTCTGGTGTTTCTCTTAACTAACAGTATGTTATGATTGTATTAACACATTAACATTTTTGTGGATCAGAAGGAATGCACAGTGCGTTGTGTGGGAATAAAAAAAGAAGATGCAGCGGAAGTTGTTGTAAGGTAAATCATGAGTCCTCAAAAAACAAAAGGCTGCATAGATTGGATCATGACATCCATAACCATCCAATACCTGCATAGGCAGGTATTGGATGGTTATGGATGTCATTACTTTGGACTCCAGTAACATTTTTGAGCAGGATATGTCCCTCAATGCGCATATTAAACAAATATGCAGGACAGCTTTTTTGCATTTGTGCAATATTTCTAAAATTAGAAACATTCTGTCTCAGAATGATGCTGAATAGCTAATTCAGGCATTTATTATTTCTAGGCTGGACTGTTGTTATTCATTATTATTGGGTTGTCCTAAAAGTTCCCTGAAAAGTCTTCAGCTGATCCAAAATGCTGCAGCTAGAGTACTGATGGGGACTACAAAGAAAGAACGTATTTCTCCCATATTGGCTTCTCTTCAATGGCTCCCTGTTAAATCTAGAATAAATCTTTTATTCACATGCAAGATCTTGAATAATCCGGCCCCATCTTATCTTAAAGACCTCATAGTACCATATAACCCCAATATAGCACTTCGCTCTCAGACTGCTGGCTTACTTGTGGTTCATAGGATACTTAAGAGTAGAATGGGAGGTAGAACCTTCAACTTATAGTTTGGGTTGGATCAGGTGATCCTGAACCATCCCTTAGCTATGTTGCTATAGGCCTAGGCTGCTGGGGAGTTCCCATGATGCAGTTGTTTTTGTTTTTTATTAACCTTTTTGAAGGTTAGTTATTATTAGGCTCTCTTCTACTCCATGTCTTTTGTTCTGTCTCTCCCCTCAGCCTCAACCGGCAGATGACTGCCCCTCCCTGAGCCTGGTTCTGCTGAAGGTTTCTTCCTGTTAAAAGGGAGTTTTTCCTTCCCACTGTCGCCAAGTGCTTGCTCATCGGGGTGGTTTTGACTGTTGGATTTTCTTCGTAATTATTGTAGGGTCTTTACCGTACAATATAATGTGCCTTGAGGCGACTGTTTGTTTTGATTTGCCACTTTATGCATGAACAAATTCACTTTTTTTTTCAGCCTCCATGTGGTACTTTGTCATTTTTATTTATTATACATTCTTTCTTATTCTTATTCATTATAGATGATAATCAAAGCATATTGATAATTTGTTTTTACAACAAAAACAATTAATGGGAATAGTAATGAATAAAAGTTGTTGTGCCTCTATTTTTTTATCAATGTAGCATAAAATACTTTGTTAGGAAAGTGTAATAAACTTAATATACATGATAAATAAAAAAGACAATAAGAAGACAGAATATTATAGATTTGCAGAAAGGTGTAATGTGATGTATTGTAACTAGGGTTTACAATAAAATCATTCTCTGCCTGATGGTTTATAGGATTCAGTATACGGCTGGCGGATCATTGTTCTTTTCAGTGTGGACACTGTCAAAAATGTTGACGCTGCTGGTTCCTGTGAGTGTGTCAAATGTATTTTTTAAAATGGACAAAACAATGGAGTGAAGGTCTCGTGTTCAAGCAAAGTTAGAGTCTGACACATTTATTAAATGACCTGCAGGTAATCAGAAAGTAAAATATTCTTAAGCCAGTGCCAGCAGAAATGGACAAAAAAGCACTGATAAATTGCTGTGCTCATTGTGAATTCCATACTCAATTGTGGCATTTTCCAGGGTAAATGGAATTGTACATTAAAGTCTGAATATGCCTGACTTTGGGGGAGTGATACATTTTATTTTCCTTTTTTCCCTACAGATGTGGCCCGTGGAAGCCACAGTATTGCAGTGCTTTCAGTGAAAAGGCCATCTTTAGGACCTCTTGATCAATCTGTGACCTTTAAGTACACAGCCATCTCGTAAATAGGAGGGTGCGCTTACAGAGACTTCAAAAGCAAAGGGACCCGATAATTTCAAAATGGAGCGGTGTGGAGTGGCGCTGGTGGGGAGTCCATAAAAGCCTGCCTTGTTCTCAACACACCTCCTCTTTGCTCCACAACAGCCAGTTAGGGTAATAGCTCAAGGGAGAAAGGAGAAGAGAGAGGGACAGAGAGATAGAGGAGGAGGGATGGATGGAGGGAACGAAAAACAGGTAATTACTTGTAATCATTGGTTGAGGAAGAGCTGATGATCCCTCCAGTATAACAGATTGTACTGTTCCCCGTTGAAAAACACTGAGGAAGCCGGATGTGGCACTGTCGGCAGTAACGACTGGGAAATTAGTTGGTAACCTTAAACCCCCCTCGCAATCATGGAGAAATACTCTTTCCCTCTTTCTCTCCTTTTCTCTCCCATTGAGAGGAGTTATATAAATCTCAATGTTCCACTCAATAAGCACTGCATAAGTAGGGACTATGGGTCCTTTATTATATTACAATCTTTTTTATTTAGATTGCACATCAAGTAGAGGGAAGTAGCTGTGGTTCAACAAGGAGACATGGTGATACAAACAGAAATATGTAAGTGAGAGACAGAAGCACCTGGAGTTGCACCTCAATCTTGAAACATATTCACAGAATTTTTATAATACCTGTCAAATCTCTGTGTTTAGTCAAATTCAGTCGGGTTCTGATTTAAACTAAATCACCCAGTCAAATATAAGCTGTGCCCACCAGGCAGTAAAAGTGAAATGTGATTATTTTTTAAATCCATATGCTGCAACAAGATTCCCCTGTAATGCCCCTGCAAATAGCACCAGGTTTCTGAGCCTGGCTGTCCAGCAGCATTATCAATTTTCTGCTAAAACCATGTACGTCAAACACAGACTACAACATTAATTAAATGAAACTGCCTCTAACCATTTGGTAGAATGTGCCACAACCTTTTGCAGAAATTACTGTCCATTGACTGCAACAACTATTACTTCTTCTTTTTTTTACCCAAAAAGCATATTTTAGTCCCCTACAATAATAGATGAGGGAATTGCAATATAGCACAGGTAAGCCAAACAGGAGACATTTGTGAAAAAGTGTAGTGAGAAAAAGCATGTGGTGACAAAAAATAATAAAACGTGAAAAATCAAGTATATATCCAGATCAATTCCAGTAGGCCAGCGTAATGCCAGTTTTTCAAAGGGCACTCAAACTATATTTACATCACTTAAGTTTCATATTGCATAAAACAACTTATGCAGTTAATATCCTCAATGCTGGGCTACTAGAAGTGTGAACTTTAGCAGAGTCAGTGACACAAGAAGAATTATTGATTTTGAGCAGTGTCTCTTCTTGGGCTCCATGCGACTAGACAGTGGCCTCATCACGGTGGGAGCCTTTGGTGGATCAATTGGGAGCACTTGTGCCACTTGTACCTGTTTGTAACTGATAAGACAACACTTCAGAGAACTGATAATGATTAGCTGAGGATAAACAGAGCAAATCAAGATACTGAGTAGGTGCAAATGAAGAAAAATATGGAAGCGTAGTAGCATGCAGTATTGATTGTCTTCTAATTAAACTGTAGTACAATGTTTTTTTCACTATTTTGTTTCACTCGGTACACACACACACACACACACACACATGCACAATTATTCATTTGATTAGACTGGCGTACTTTTTAACTGCAGACAAAGAACTATAAATCCCCAACAAGAGCATAAATCCTCGCGCTGAAAACTGCATTGCGACATTTTCTTGAAACTTTATAAGAAGGCACAATAAGTGGCCATTTTATTGTGCCACTTAAAACTCATGAGGTGACGTGTCTTACATAAACAGAGCCCATATCCTGATTCTGCCCCACATGAAAAGGGAATCCTGAGATCATTCAGTTTTGACCTCGATGCTAAAGAGCTGCTAAAGATGACCCTACCACATGCAAGACAAGTGACTGTTTTTCTCATGCAACACAATATTTATTGGATCCATTAAATTCATTAACTTTTATATTTATGTTGCATGAGAAAATGCAAATGGCCACTTTCATGAGTAAATAAGTCTTTCTTGTATAGGCGAGAACATCTGAATGAAGATGGGTTGAGGTTTTTTTAAAAAAAAAGATGTTTGTGAAAGACAGGGCCATAAAATATGAATGAAGTCAAGGAGGGGTTGACGTTTGAGGGCAGATGCCTCTTGTGCTGACATGTGACAGGGCTAAATGTTGTCATGGGAAGCCCGTCACTTAAAGCAGGCCAGATCAAAATGTGCCGCTGGGAGTTACGCCTTCCGTCAGCGCTGCCAAACAATACCACAGCAGTACAGGCGTAACTCTTACTCTCAGTTTGTTTTCAAAATTACAGTATCACTAGCACGTCATCCACGCCCATTCAGTATCCTGTTTTTTTGAAGCCCTTCTTAGCCATTGCATTGGTTTTTGTCATGGCAATTCAAAAGGAATTACCAATAACACAGCTAATAATAAAAGGCTTGTAATGGATACATAGGGGTTTGTCGTCTTGCAACAGTTTAATCTGGCCTGCAGGTACTCCAGCAGTGGAGGACAGGTAATGTGAGACTCAAAGATTCGTTGCATTAGTTCTGCTCAGCTAACCGTGAATGCTAATTGCAGGAAGAGCTACTCCCCTCCTTTTCCTCTCTCCACCCCTTTGGCCAACAGTAGCACTCATTGGAAAGCACAGAGAGTGTCAGACAACTTTGCGTTAAAAGGTAACAAAGAAGGTTGTTCTGTGAGCGTTATTCAATATGTGGAGGGGGAAAACAGTCAAACATATAGCCGCTGAGGACCCCACGGACATCTCGTAGTCAAATCAATGTAAATCTCCAGGACATAACTTCCGCTTTGGTCCCCTTTTCAGCAGCATTATGCTAGTGGTGCTGAACATCTTTTCATTGAAGCTATAATTAGATGTAAAGAAGCAAATACTTGCTAAGCCTGACATGGTGCACACTGGGTTGTTATGGGGCACCAGTTTTAAAGTTCTGTCAACTGAAATCTCAACCGTCACTCAGCGTGACCAAAGAGATTGCAGTGCAACATTATACCAATCACAAGAGTTCACAGTAGAGAGCTAAAGTCCCGATTTAAAGAGTGTTCTTATTGAGAGGACCCCAACCGTGACATGCCTTCATGTGAAAACAAAACAATAAAAGAAGGAGAACTAAGAGTTAAATCCAGTACTAGTGCTGATACTGATACTAATCTGTGGGCAAGGTCAAAGACCCAGTTACACACCAGAGGCTATATAGGTTCAGAGGTGCTGGTCAGCCTGAGCTGTGAAACCTGTGATCATTCACTGAGGTTCTGACCTGGGCAAATGAGAGGCCACTACCCTGGTGGCAACCATTCTCTCCTATCAGTCTTCTATCCAGACATCTATAGACTACCTGCAGGCCCTCAGGAAAGAGCTATCATATAGCCACTGTACTAGGCACTTCTGTCTTTACCTTGCAGTGGAGATTTATTGTAATTAGAAGATTCCTTTACAAAAGCTTGAGATCTGCGTTTCTCCTAGGATCTCTGTGCGGTCCCAAGGGGGACACCCTTTGATCCCAACCTTCGAACCTTAAGGGTTAAGCCTTTCCTTTGCAAATGAGTTTGACATGATGGACCACTACTTAAATGGCAGGTTGCTTGGATCCTGCTGGTTTAACAAATGGATGTTTTACTTCAAACTCTCCAATGTCTTTCCACATCAGCGCTAATGGTTTTGAAGAGAGTCTTTTGAGCCACCATATAGAGTCATACACGCTTGCCAAACAACTCTTCATGTCATCATGAATGGAAAAGGATCAATCAGTGAAGTACTTATAGGAAATATTTTTAAAATACATAAAAAAACTTTGGGCTGTAGACTAAAAGGTCATTAAATTTGTAC
>VUQK01011980.1:13377-27769 GCA_015106715.1 Bujurquina vittata
TCATTAAATTTGTACATTTGTAACTCAATCAGACTTTTAAAATGTGTTGAAATTGGTTTGTGAATGCCACTGGGAGTATTACATGTTTTCTGTCTTTTGTCTGTTTCGCTGTGCCTCCTACTGTGTGTTCGTTGATCACGCTGAAGGCTATAGTAGCTCCTTAATGATCAGAGACACTGGAAAAGCGGTGGTGTCGAGTCCCACCCTGCAGCATGTGGTTTGTAACTTTCTGCCCCTCCCCACCTCCATCTTTTTCCCAATCAGATTAGTTTGTCTAATAGAGAGAGGGAAGGTTGTTGCCAGTGAGCCCTTCAGGCTTAGAAGAACAGGTGGCCAAGTGCTGAAATGGTTTCTCTGCGCTGAACTGAAAAAATTATGTTGAGGGAAGCCTGCATCCAAGATTTGAGATCACCAACAGTAGAAAGATTTTAGCAAATAATTTAGATCACATTATGTGTTAACTTCAGAGTAGATTCAGAAAACTTTTTAAACAAATGCATTTAATTATTTAAAAAATAAACTTTCCATTTTTGGGTTTTTTTTACAAACTCTCAGAATATCTTTCAGCATATACCTATAACTTTACATATTCCATGAGGCATCTTTTAAATCTACCTGCAGACCGTTATTCTGATGGATTATCCAGTCACCTTTCCCGACGACCTCTGTAAGGTTTGTCCACCTGCAGGACGACTGGAATCTCCCCTGCTAAAGAACCTCCTCCTCCTCTCTACACCGAGAACGTGCCTCGCCAGCCGTCTAGGCATGAGACGGATTGTTTAGAGGTGCAGAATTAGTCAGGTCAGGGAATCCTTGGCCTTAGGACTGGCTAATTCCTTTCTAATGTGATGACGATTCTTTTGAAGAACTGGTTTCTCACTGGCCAAATCTCTTTAAAAGCATCTTGGGGGTCCAAAAGGGGCCGTGAGGGAGTGCGCTGTGGCAGGCCACACCAGGGCCAGAGGGGGGGCTCAGGTTACACCCTGCCTGCCGTGATGCATTGTTGGTGGGACGCATAGGCTCCAGTAATCCCCTCCTCCTCCTCCTCCTCCTCCTCTCCCCCCTTGCCACAACCTCTATCCTCCTTCTCTCTGTGCAGTCCCTGCAAGAGAGGCTGCCTCAGAGCCTCACAGAAACTCTGACACCAGTCCAGAGGATGCACTCTGCACATGAAACCTTACACTCAACTAATGGTTACAAATGTGTTTTCAAAGAAATCCCAGGTCTCTCATATAAACCATAGACTGACACTCCTGGATGTGCATATGGACACACACATACTCACTGCCATAAATATGAGCATACTGGCAGACAAAATTGGGGAGAATTGGTGTTGCTGAACCGGAAGATTAAAAAAAAATACTGTATAAATGTTGATACAGTACGAGGCTCTTACTTGAGTTCACTCTTGTGGGGGACAAGACAGAAAAACTAAAACAGCCTGTATTATAGATATTATTTACTGTTTAGAACAAAGACAACCACACATCAGGAAGTCTGCTCTTTGCCACATTGCCTTTAGAAATTACAGACGTCTCGTGGCTTTGACTGACACTTCACACAGATTTCAGTGACCTCTTGCTTTCTTTCCCTCATTCCCTCAAAGACAATGTATTCCCTTCCAGGGGAGTGATCCCTAATTAGCTGTCAGGTGATAGTGTGCTGCTTTCATTGTACTCCCTGCTGCTGCACTGCAGGCAATGTGATCAGTAGTCAGTCTCAGACTGAAGTGATAGATCATCTCTCTATCCATCAGACCCCTGCAGCTGAAAGGGACCACTTGGTCCTTACAAAGAGATCTCAACTCTCTGTGTTAAGAAGACCTCAATATCATATCTCATAACAAACATCACTGGCCCAGAAAAGACAAAGGGATCACTTGAGAATATACCTGTGTTCTCACTAATAAAAACAATAAGCAGTGGTATGTTTATCATCCACCAGTAGATGACTGATGACTGGATTTGGATCTGAATTATTTAGTGTCTTTTATGTTTGTCAGTTTGTTCAGTGCAGGGGGACTTTAATGGCGAGAATATTGTCATATCATGTTCCAACATTCAATGAATCTGACAAAGGCTTTTATAAAATCACAATCACATATTGCCATAAAAGTGCAAAAAATAACTATCCTTTCTTGTATTTTCCAATAAAAGCCATATCTTCTCACTTCCCAGGATATGACAGGGCATTCCTGATAAAAGATATGATTTCTTCCTGTCTGTCTGTTAGGTCCACTGCAGGGCTCCTCCAGACAGTTCCAGTATCCACCCAGGCAGCAGAGGGACCTTGTTTGAAGGTCATGTCAGCACCAGGGCGTAAACGTTAGACCTTTTTGTGGTCAGGGTAAATGTACAAGGCCGCCCTGCGGGAGCACTCCTTCCCTCTCTTTAATCGGCATGTAACAGGCCCTTGTAGAGCCAAACTGTCTGCGACACATCAGCACTTAGAAATAAAAACCCCTCACCCAACCCTGCAGTGACTGCGGTTGGAGTACGGCAGCTGGATCATTTCAGAGGGACAACACAGACAGGCCTACTCACTGTTGGGAAACAGGAAGGGAAAAGCCATCCGAAGCTTAATTTCTGTATGTTTAAACTGTAAAATATAAAATAGTTATTTATTATCCCTAAGATGAGATAATGCGCATCTCTCTTGATGACATTAAGAGGAAAATTACAGAACCGGTTCAGTACAGGTGCATTTCATGGCACAACTGTTTGTTAACACTATGACAAATTGACCTAATTTGGATTCTAATTCTGTGCAAAACAATTTGTCTCTCAATAAAATTGGATTTTTATTAAACTTTAGGCTCTCTGGCTTGAATGTTTTGTCCTTGAATTTCACCTTAAGGAGTTAGTATGTGTTGTGATGCTCTGTTATCTGGAACACATACCTACATTATTTTAAAAATTGTGTTTGTAACAATTTTTCTCTTAGCGCTCAAATATGCAGCTCTATAAAGTGTACAAAGTTAATGAGACAAAACAGAGAATATACGGTCATCTCTCTGTCAGTGAAGCCAATCATTTGAAGGAGCCGAGAAAGCAAACTTAACAGTTCTAATGCTCCAGCCGAGAAACTTAATTTACCAATTTGCAGGAAGGCAAGATGGCAGGAAACAAGCCAATTTGCCACGTGTGCAGCGCACAACAAACCCCCAGCCTTGCTCCACAGCCTCATGAGAGGTAATTATCCCTAAAAAAGAATGCCATGCTGTATTAAGATGTAGCCGCATCAAAACGAGGGAGACAGCCTCATTACAAGTAATTATGAGGGAATTAGAAACATCATTTAACTAAACGAGCAAATAATGTCCAGGATATTGAAGAAGCTGCCTGCACTTCTGCCGACCACTGCAAGTCCCATTACAAAAATTGTAGGTCTTTAATAGAATAATGACATGCTTTATCTTCCCTGCCTCTCTCTGAGAGGGTCTTAGAGCAGAGGGGAGGGCTGAGGGAGAGAGGGGAGGATGTGAAAACAACTGTTGCAGTGCTCTCTGTCTCTGTGGTCTCATGCTTGAGCGTGTAGCATAAGGCCTTCAAGATAATCCCCCTATTATCCTTACAAATACAAAATGGAGTGCAGAAAATTATATCTCACATCCATTATTGTGTCAAGGGTAATGCTAATGGACTTATCTCTAAAGTAACAGCCAAATTCTCTACATATACTGTAGTCTATAATAGTTTAATGCATATTGACCAAAGAAGGGCACTTCAGAACAGGAGTTTCAAGAAATGGTCGGTAATTTAACAATGACGCACAGTGCATTTTGCCATTAAAGCACTAATCCACATTTCTGGGTAAATATTGTTCTTGAGTAGTTTGACTTAAGGATAGAGAGGTTTTTATTATGGTTCGAATAAGAGAGAGGCTTCTGTTTGACCTTAAGTTTTTAAACATCTCACAATATGTCAAAATATAAAATGTGTTGCACTTCTCAGTCCCAGTGTCGTGAGTTTAAGCAAAACTAAAACTTTATTGAATAGCATTTTTATTTATTTAACCGGTATAGCCTCCATTACAAATTTTCATTAGCATTGCGGCTAAATCTTTAAAGTAATTTATAAAGCCTTATTTTATTTAATTAACTAATTCCATATGTTGCATTTACTCTGTCCATTTGCCTGGTAGCATATTCCTCCCCTGTTAAGGGGGACGGGTATGGGCTGTGTAGGGGGGGACAAACACAATTTCCCTTCAGCTCCTTCATTTCCAGTTGATATAAAACAGAATCATGAAAAATCACTTCTGCTCCAAGCTCTCCTTTTTAACCATTAACCCATAAATACAGAAGCTGGTTAAAGCCAGCGGATGACAGGGCCTGCCTCAAAAACCTTGTTACGATCCCCTCAAATTCATTTAGGGAGCAAACAGGTCTTGAGAGTTGTCTGGCTTAATGCATTGCGATCGCTTTTAAAACTCTTGTCTTGAGGCAGACCCGGGGCTCTGCATCTGCTCATGGTGTTATACTTCATAACCTTCCACTCTAATATGAAGCCACACATGCCCTCTTTAAATCAAATAGATGCTGTAAATATGTTGGGAGGTAGTTGAAAAGCCCTCGTCCAAATAAATGATGAAAGGAAGGGATATGTATTTAAAAAGAGAGCGAGAGAGAACGAAATCTTCAGATATTAGAAGATAACATTATAAATGAAAAAGTAAAGTGATAGATAATGTTGTTTCAGCCTGTTTAAATTTAATGGCGTCTCAATTAATTTAGCTTTTATCTATATTTTATCTCAAGATGTAAAAGAGGTGATATCTGGAGGTTTTAATTCATTATGATTCTGTAAATATGCTATAAAAACTATGCAGAGAATCAATTTGCTGGGTGCACTCTGTCTTTGCTTCTCCCTCTCCACACTGTGTGTAGCCCACAGTTTCCATTACTCCCATCATAAATTATACCACAGAGTGAATTACACTTGCTTTTCACCTTACCAGGCAGGTTTGATGAATCCTAAGGCACAACATATCATCTCAACAAATCTTCATCACCATGCCAGTCGCTGTCTCTTTGCAGTTTAAACCACTTCAAATCATTTTCATTGCCTTGCTATTAAAATTTGTAATTCACGCCTGCCATTGCGGTGATACATAGTTACATCGAACCCCCCCTCCTCTGCCTCCCACCTATTCCTCTCTTTCACTTTGGCTCTTATTTTCTCCTCACAGCATCTCCACACATCTCTCTCCCTCTCTCCCTGTCTTGTAAATCAAACAACTTCAGGTGACAGGTCATGCAGATTTCCCAGAAGTCAGTGGGGTGCAAACATCCATCCAAAAGAGCAGCACATTACCGTCACACCTGATGACATAATGACCACTTGGAAACTAATAAACAGCTTCATTCAACCAAAGCTATTGCTCCTTTTCATAAGCGTTACTGTCCCCCATCCCTTTCTCTATCTCTCTTTTCACTCTCTCCTATCTGTCACAAATTCATCCTCCTGCGCCTCACCTCTTCGCTGCTGCTGGAGTTGCCCATAAATCACTGCTGTTGTCTAACGCTATCCATTTTCCCAGAAACACAGGGCGGCTGTTGCAGAAATTGGGTCAGGCATAATCTGCAGGGCAGCAGAGCCTGGCTAGTCATGATTCTGCTAGGTAATGTAGCCATTAGCACACAGTGAGAGATTGGTGGGATGGGTAGACGGGGTTGGTTGGATGGGGGGGTGGGGGGGTAGTACATGATGTGAAACCCAAGAAAAGCTGGCAAATGGCACAATTTTATCGCTCCCCATCAACCGCAGGACATGTCTAAGTGTATGTGCTTGGGAGTGAGTGTTTGTGTGTGATTGTGATCAGGTTTATGTTTAGTATGTACGGATGCAGTGAATTGCTATTAAATAGTAAGGTAAACATTAATACTGTGAGTTGATGTAGTGCAGCAGACCTCTTGGAAACCTAACCTAGCTCTTGCATTAACAAGACACGCTGCAGGAGGTGGCCGGAATTCAAAAGGGAGCTGATAAAATAATTAACTGCACGGATAGATAAAGAGTACAGCCGAATGACAGCCAGTCTTAAACTTTGACAAAATGCCTCTTTCTTAGGTTTCCCCTTACAAGTCTAGATGCTTCAGAGCCACAGAGGGCAGACTTCAAATGAGAGAAGAGCCCGCCCAGAGGCATGATTGGCCAGTGATAGGGAGCAACTCTTTTCCAGCTTGAAGTGTGCTTTATCTACGTCTTATAAAGCAGTGTGCGCCGGTCATTCACCTCTTAATTTACAGCAGAGTTCTGTGGTCACTAGCATATACAAAAATATTACTGAAAATAACACATCAGATTTAACTGTATCTGTTTGATGAAATCAATCGATTTAAACAGAGTTTGATATTTTATAGCACTTGCAGGCTGTTTATCAGCTGGAGCCCTGCAGAAACAAAAGAATCATACACTTCACACTGCATCCCTATAAACGCATTTGCATTTCTCAAAAAAACATGGTGAAATAAAATACACATAACAAGAAGCGCCAAACTTAATTTTATAATATTACTAATATGTTTTAGGGAGACATTATAGCCAATGGGAGTGCACTGTTACTTGTATAGTTTCCTAATTTGTTGCTATCCCCCCCCCCACACACACACACACACATTTTAGTGATGTTAAAGCTTACATATACTTAGTCTAAGGCACTGCTAATAAAACAGTTCATGTGGGAATACAGCAAGAAAAATATATAATACATTAATAACCTTTTAACATAAAGAGATGTCTGCACTGGGCTATTTCGGTATAATGGCTTGAATAATATTTGTTTGAGTAGTGTTTGTGCTCTTCAGGAATGTCAAAAAGGCTGAAAATAATTTCACCTGCCTTGTTTACAGTTGCTCTCAGCATTGTGTGCTACTAGAAAAGTTTACAAACACAAAAAGGTGCATTAAATAAAACCAAGTGAACCAAATTTTTCACTGAAATAGAAAATTTATTGAATGAGAAGATTATTATTGAAGGTCTAGATTACAATAGAAACAATGATATTTCTCCTTAAATGGAAGAATTGTGTATTTCCTGCCAGTGTTGCGTCAGGTAGAGTCAAACTTAATATTTTTTGACAAACCAATTCTGAATAAAAACAGTGTAAAAGTTTGTCCTTTTGAAACATATTTTTTTTCTCAAATGTGATATGAAGGATTAAATCCAATAGTTTGTCACTTAAAGAAGAAGGAACTTAAAAATACAAAATTGTTATAATTAATTATACACATGGTGTATTTTATACATATAGGGAAGCTTGATTGCTTTCTTGTGAGACATACAATGGCTGCATAATAAGAGTTTTCTCAACAGAAAAGTGATACAATTAATATACAGGGGTTATGAGACACCTAGAATGTCGTATATTTTTGTAATGCGTTTTTTTTTCCTTTACATGGACTGCAGTGAACATACAGTAGAGTCAATCAATACTCGATTTTGTTATACAGGTTGTATAAAGGTAACGCTGGCAGGTTGCTTCCCGGGTAGTACAGGGGCGTCGGAAAAGCGATAGACCTAGGAACGGGGACGCGCAGTAAGGAGTTATCTCTGAAAACCAGCGGCATTCCCACTAGTGTCTGTGCGGACGCGTGGGCCATGTTGGCCGCCTCCAGTTCAGCTGAGAGCTGTCGTTTCCATTTGTTCCTCCTGTTCTGAAACCACGTCTTGACTTGAGTCTCCGTCAGCTGTAAGCTGGAGGCTAAGCAGGCCCGCTCCGAGCTGCTCAGGTACCGCTTCATGTCGAAGGTGGACTCCAGCTGGTACACCTGACTCCGGGAGAAAACCGTGCGCGTCTTCTTCTTGGCCGAGTTGCCCTGCTTGTCCGCACCGTCCGTTTGTCTCTCCTCCGACAGAGGTGACATTTGATGGCACGGTCTCTCCTGCTCCTCCTTATAATCCTGCAGCAGAGGCTGTGACAGGTGCGGCCGCCGTGCCAGCCCATCGTTTCCAGACAGAAGTCCTTTGGCGGGACCTAAACGCAGCAGGGAGAGAACGACGTGATGAGGAGGCTATCATAAGGGATCTATGATTTAAGCATGCTTTTTAAACGACTGGGGAAAAACACATTTTACATTTTTTTAGACATACTCAGTTTGAGAGTTCGTCAAGTGTGAACTCTGACTTACTAAATCGACTGCTGAAAGCCTGTGACTTTTTAAATAAACAATTCAGTATGAGTGTGCACGGTGTACAGTAAGCTATTAATTAAATCCAGCTCTATTTAACGCTCAATTGACGACGTGTAGTGCAGCCATTTTGGAAACATGTTTCGTCAATTAGCAGGCTCAATTAAATTTTGAAATGAGAGGAAAGACAGAGGGCTAATTATTCGACCCTTCCACTTTTCCGCTGCTGCAGCGATAGTCTGCGCAGATCATGAAAGTGGAAGTGGATGAGCTGCGTGTCACAAACAAACTAATGAAACGCCAAAAGTGCAAACAAAAGCATTAAACACCAGGCTTGTTTTTTTCTGTTAAAAATAACTCTGGAAAATGACATTTTAAGGTGTGACTGTGCGTGATAATATTGTTTTAATACTTATTTGGTACTTTGGTTCTTTCATTTTAAGAATAATGATAATAATAAGTTAATTAATTAATATTGCTTACCTAAACAGGAGAAGTTATGGGCTTGGTGCTGGGTGCACGGCTCGCTGTGACCCGTGTCGGAGCAGAAGCAGTCTGCTGAGTCCTCCCCGCCGCTGCACTCCTCCTCGGAGGACACCGACAGTGAGCGCCTCCGCGGCGCTGGTGGCGGCCCCTTGGAGAGCTCCTTGGTCCCGGAGCGCGGCTCATCGGAAGGTGTGCCTAAAATAGACTGAATAGTAAAGCTGGAAATCGGGCCCGACGAGCACTTGCTCCCGCTGTCTTCTGCGCTACTCATTCTCGCTTCATAACAGTATTGAAGTATTGACTGAATCGGTCTGTCCCCTTGTATTCCGTTATTGCTTTCTATGGGATTGGTGCGCAAAAAATTACGAAAGCGCCTTTTGTCGGCTTTTGTCAACCCAATCCGGTTTAATTGTGGAGTTTAAACATTGAAGGAGTTGGAGGTGTTTTTTCTAGAGCTCGGGGAACATGAGTGTATTCCTGGTCCTCCTCCTCACGCTCTGGATCAGAGGCAGCAAGGCTGCGTTGCCTCATTTGCATGTAGGTAAGCTCTTCGGGAGCCAATGGCAGCCTCCAACACGAGCCCGGAAATTTCAAACTTCTGTGTAGTTTTTTTTTTTTCTTTTTCTGATGTGATGAGAAGAGTGAGGACGCCGTAGAGAAGTAGTGGCCTTCATTTTTATATTTACTTAAAACACTTAGAGTAGATGCCCCAATGTGGAAGCTATAATCTGCATAACTCAGAAGAGTCACAGAATTTATTTTCCTGTATTTTTATTTCTTAGAACAATAGTGTGTTAAAGTATTTCGCTTTACTTACAATACTTATAACAGAGTCATATGGGCGTCTAAATTGCGTATATCTTAACAAAGCTTCAGACTGTATATCCCAAGTTATTGGTTGTTTATGGAAATGTATAATATCCATCAAACCGCTACAAGCAAGAAAAGAACTGTCGGGTCGTCTTTTTCTGATTATGATAAAACTGGCTGACGTGACTGCAACGCACACACAGTCTTGGAACTAAGACAAAGGCCTAACTCATTTTTCCTGAAAATAATAAACTCATTCCGCGTCCATTATCTACGATTAAGAATTAATTTAATCATTACTGAGCTAATCTGCCTCGTGATGACCGCGCAAGGAGTGGAGGCCGGCTAATTGATTGACTAATTGATTGAAGGTGGTGGGGGCTGAGTGCGCAAGCGTGTGTGTGCGTACGGCTGTGTGTGTGTGGTGTAAGAAGAGGGGGTGCGCTTCCCACCACCGCCCATCTCCCATCGCCGCCCATGCTCTTTCTGTGCCTCCCTCTGGTTGTGTCTAGATGCGGGACAGCTGCGGGGCTTGAGCTCCAGGTTCGGGCGCATTATCCCCCGTTTACTGCTTTGTGAGGAGGCCCCAGACACATTACAAATGGTCGGCTTTAATCATTATGTCAGCGCCCTTCCTGGTAGCAACCCAAGCGGCGTTCGGTGTTAAGACAGCTTGGAAAAGGGAGAAGACGATGGCTGCGGACGTGATGCTGCTCCTGATGATGCTGCTGACAGCCGATTCTGTCAGCGGCAGCATAGCAGTTAGATGGATGCATCTGGATCCACGCGTAAATATCCTCAACTGGCAGTGGGACCAGCAGCTGCTAAATGATCTTACTAAAACGCTTACGCAGGGGAGGCTTTTACTGAAGGGGGGCAAATATATGAGGGCAGTCGGGGTGGATGCTGAATTTATGGTGGTTACACATAAGGCGTGAAATCTGCAATGACAGTTAAATGGGTTTATTTTATATGCCGCTCTTTTCAAACAAAGACCTTTGTCGGCGCAGCGGCCTTCATCACTTTCAGACGACTTTTGCAAAGTGAGATTGGTTCATCACGGAGATAGTGGACATAGCAGACTGCTATTGTGCTGAACAGATTAAATTACACGTTTTTTTTTTAATGTTACATTTGGCGTTTATAGGCCAGTCGTACAGACCGAGCAGTACCTATGTTCCTACGTTTCGAGGCCCGGCGAAGCCCAGACAGCAAGGAGTGAGCCTAAGTTCGTGCTCTATCACAATGATAGGTGGTGTATGGCCGCCCTACCGCAACAACAGAACAAGATCTTTAGCAAGAGAGAAAGGTCTGAGAAAGACAGATGAAGTTATGAGGCGCTTTGATCTGAGAATCAAGCTTCGATAAATATTAAACAAAGACCCGTTACACGTGTGTATTATGATATATGGCGTGTCCAAGTCTAGAATAAGGAAATTACCAGAGAAAATGATATCAATAAATTTTCTAAGTATAAACGTTGATTATGTTTCGATTTTCATTCAAGAAAGCGGGGCCTGCTCTTTTTTCAGGAGGCGTTTGGGTGCCTCCGTGCGCGCACGTCTGTGTGAGAGGGTGCTCGAGAAAGGGGAAGAGTGTGTGTGTGTGTGAGAGAGAGAGAGAGTGAGAGAGAGAGAGTTGTAAATGCAAGCAGAGCACCCAAGCCCTGGAGGTGTACAATTTATGTAATCTGAGTGTGGAAATGAACTGGGTAATTTATTGGAAAACACAAAGTCAGGAAGATTGGATCAGTACAGCCTATCCAAGGGCTCCTATCCATCAAGTTCCAATTAACAACCTAACCATTGAGTTTTAATGGCTTTCCAATCTACTGCCCTGATAGACTCATCAATTCCTCGGGGAGAAATTAAGAAAATCGACCGCCCCTCGGCGTTTCAGTGTCATTCTTCACAGCAACTATATGTCAAATTAAAAACACAATTAAAATTTAAACTGTTCCAATCAGACGGTGCCCCGCAACCTATGTTTCACTTAATAGAACTTTGATGAAAATCTGATGCTCACATTCAATCAGGAAAGCAAATGGGATGGGTTTAAAACAAGATTTCCTCTTTGAGAAGTGTCAAAAGAGTTGTTCAAACACACGACTTTGACGCGTTACACCGGAACTTGAGGTGTTGACGGTGCTTTTATATGTAGGCAGATTCCAGGAACTCACCGGGAGTCTGGGTATGATTGGATGCGGTTTTTGCAGCAAAGGACTAACGATGCCTTCGAATGTGATTTGCTTGAACTTTTCTATTCGCACAATCTCATCAATTTGTCCCATTTTGAAAAGAAAGAGCCACCAAAGAGGGTGTTTGTCGTAGTGACTGGGGAAAAAACTTTAAAGGGGAAGGTGTGAGCGCAAACGTGGATTGGGGCTGGGATTCATGTGACTTTTTGTTTTGGTATGAATATGCGAAATTCCCAAGAATGTCGGGGACCCTTTTTATCCAAAAACGATATTTAGTTTTCTGCCACATACATTAAAAAAATAAAAACATCTTATTACTGTCGAAATAAATGCTTTAATATCTAGCTACATGGAGACTTAAAGTCCAGCTAGAACAAAATTTAACACGTGAGAGGATGCCAGCGGCTGCAGAGGGGAGGCTAGCATTACGCAAGGTGGTCGGGCCACTTGTGTGTTTCCAAACTGGCACTAAAACCTATGATAGGGCTCAAAATTACCCATTCAGCGCTCCATTTTAATGTAATACACTAAGCGCAGTCCCCGGTCATGTCCGTGTGTCCCAGTTCCTGCAAATGTAGCTACTTTATCTGATTTTGGCCCCGCTCCCCTTTCTCCTTTACATAAAGATGTCGCACAAATGGAAATTATTGAGTGGTAATTTTTTCAATTTATGCGCGCAAATCAAGGTCATAAGCTGAGCCGGGCGGCGTGTGAACGTTGCTCTTTACTTGACGCAATATGCTGCAGACTTTTGCAGATCAATATGCGCCAGAACAATAATGCCATAACAATCTATTAATTTGCGGTAATGGGGCCATGTTGCGCGTGCATAGTAGTTACACGTCAATACTTCCATGATCTGACGATATTTGAATGAACCCTTTGTCTCACGATGCCATCATGCAGAGTTTAGAGCGGGCTGATTCATTTCCAATAACTGCGCTATAGCCTGCAGATGAAAACGGAAAATCGCCTTTGAGGCAAAGCTTGTTGTGATATAGAAAAACACCTCTCTCAGCTGGATTTTGAATTTCAAAAATATTCTTTATGGTAATGTTTCCAGTGGTTGGGGGATGCAAATGCACTAGAGAGTAGTCTTTTATTAGATTTGCTGTGCAACGTCCTGCAGGCTAAAACTGCAGAGGCTCCTAAAACTGTCTTCAAACTGCGAAAGCTATAAGTAGTTTGTCTCCCCGCGCCCCAGACACCGTGAATGCACCGCAATGAATGAGGCCTTGCTGAGAGATGGTGTTTGAATTAAATACACGGCGGAGAAGCAGATTGTAGTTTCTGGATCCTGCATCCGATCCACTTGATCCCCTATCACGGCCCAGAGGTGGATTGTGCTCCAATGCAGTAGAGAAATAGTTAAATCTCGCTCATATAAAATATTGTGTCCCATTTCTTGTTTAAAGCGGAATTTATTTTTGCAGTAAATTATTATCAGTGATCGTTGCTATTTACGGCCTGACCTGTGCTCAGCTAAACGGAGGATGACGAGTGCCCCCTCCCTCTTTTCACAGCCTCCTCCCCCGGATCGGTGTTGCTTCCGTGTAAGTTTTTAGAGATAGGCTTACATTAGAAAATAATAATTAAAATGAAGTAACAATGAAAAGAATATATACACACATATATGTTTGTGTCATTAGATACAAGCAATTAAGCCCTGAATCAGCCTTGGTATTATGTGTAACCTGACAGAACAAAAAAAAAAATTAAAAAATAATAAAAAAATGTGATTCTGGTTGTCTTTTGTAAACTTCTAATAGTGCCCACATTTCTGCAGATGTTCTGGAATCACGCAGTATCACGTAATAAAGTTAGAAGATATCTCCACTTTCGCTCAGAAGTTGGGCTTTCCTGTTCCGAGAAAATGTTATTTTCGTATGAAATCATGAACGATTGTCTGATCTACAAAATGTTTTTATTATTTTCTGCTTTTTAGGCTTCTATAGTGCTAAAAAAATGACACTGAAATGTACTTTTTCCTGGGTTCTCGGGAGGACATGTTTAAAGGTGTACCTATATATAAAATTAAGCATCGCTTTGCAGTGACACCTGTAGGATTGTATGTATTAGAAAGTACCCACAATTCAGGCTATTGCAGAGTAATATATCCTTTAACTGTGAGGAATATTTTGTTTTACTGAATTAGAAAATAAAAGTGTGGATGTGCCGGCTTTCATTCTTTTTCATTTCTCATTTCCCTATTCTTTTTCTCTTCTTTTTTTGTTTGTTTTTACATTTGCACTTTTCAGTTTTCTGCCACATCACTTTAATGTGTATTATAAGAAGTATTCCTTTTAGCTAACACACCTACGTCTATAATTGAAAACAGAATGTGTAGCAAGAAAGACAGAGAAAAAGAAAGAAAGAGCTAAGGCTGCTGCGTTCAGCAACATCAGGTGGGGATACTTGATCCTGACATCTTTACACGCACACGAACACACACACACACACACACACACACAAAGCACACGGCCATGAGAGAGAAAAATGCTAAAAGACAGCGGCTCATACTCAGGGAGTAATTTCCACTTCTGAATACATTATCCATAATTTTGACAAGATGCTGGCAATTACGCATCTAATTGAGCGAGCCACTTTTGATGTAAAATCGCGCTTTAAAGTGCATAACACTAAGATGATTACAGAAACCCACCTGCCCAAGCTTACGGACTGTGTGTGTGCACGTGTCACACGCACGCTTGGGGGTCGACTTTTTTTTTTTTTTTGGAATAATAAAATTTTTTTATAAAATAGAATTA
>VUQK01011982.1:0-19055 GCA_015106715.1 Bujurquina vittata
CAGCATGTTTTTTTTGTCCTCTCTCTCTCCCCTCAGCCCCAACCAGTCACAGCAGATGACTGCCCCTCCCTGAGCCTGGTTCTGCTGGAGGTTTCTTCCTGTTAAAAGGGAGTTTTTCCTTCCCACTGTCGCCAAGTGCTTGCTCATAGGGGGTCGTATTGACTGTTGGGTTTTCTCTGCAGTATTGTAGTGTCTTTACCTGCAATACAAAGCGCCTTGAGGCGACTATTTGTTGTGAATTGGCGCTGTATAAATAAAATTGATTTGATTTGATATATTACTCCGTCTTTTGTTTTTGTGGTTCTTCTTGATACTTCACAATAAAAATGAAGAATTTCAGAAAAAAAGAGAACTGACAACTATTGTCCTAAGCTGTAAACATCTTTGTTTCATTGCTAAATATATGCACATTTTAACACAGGAGTCTAAAAGTCTGTGTAACATAATAGCAATAACATGTCAGTCTTTAACGTAAATGTGTATATTATATTGGTCTTAATACTTCCAAGCAGGGTCGTTGCATTTACAAAACACACCATTTTCATACCACCAGAATAGAAAGAGAATGGAAGTTCTTCCTGTACTTCGAGATAAAGGGACACATCCACCCTAAATCCATTGAAAACCCCAACAGTTACACAAAATCTCAAAGAAGCTTCAGATCTTGTCTGTAAGCCCTTGATGAAATTACAAGTCACAGAACAAGTCGTAGGTTAAATCCAGTGTCTTTTTCTCCAAATTTAATGCCCTTTTAGAATCTTGAGGGTGGCACCGATGTCCATGGGTCCAGTTCCATAAAATAATTAACTGTTTCCCTTTCCATTTAGATTTCTCCTTCCGTAATTCACCAAAATTGAAGGCTAACCAAAATTCAGAGACCCAAGTACAATCTGTACTTTTCCTTGGCTGAGTGAACAGTGAAGTCCATGTAAAGTCACAATCTGTTGGTATTGAATTTGGTGTCCAGTTTTCTAAAGTCACCAGATTCATGACTAAATTCTAAGTCATGGGACTACTGGTAGAAATTCTGCAAAAACAAGAGTAGAAGTTAAAAATGTTTTATAAAAGGAAGTCTGATTTTCTACTTATAGAACAATGTTTGCCTGTCAGCCAAGTTAGAACCAGCAGCTTTTACCACCCACAGCATTTCCAGTTCCACCTGCTGAGTCTATATCTTCTTGCCAATTCTGCTTGGAACAAAACTTTAAGAAAAGTTCAGATTAACTTAAAACAAACAAACAATTGTTTAAAATGAAACTTACACTTTTACACCATGGTATTTATTTTTAATCAGCCTGAGCCTTTACTTTATCTAAATATGTAATCAAAGTACTGGCCCAAAGGATCCTGGTTTATATAGTTTTCTTACTTGCGTAGCTGCCTGTATGTGTGAAGCAGGTACAGCCATACACCCAGAGAATTGGGGGTGGAAGAACAGATAACTTTTCACAGCTGACAACAGCTGGAGATTGGAGCCGTAATAGAGATATCAGCAAAAGCTATCGTGTTCACTGTAGCGGAATACACACTCACATAGATGCATGGACTGCTATATTGCATGCGCGTATGTGTGCACATACACACTGAGCTGACTAAACCGGTGCCTGAGAAAGAGAGATTGGAAAACTATTAGCTGAAATGTGATCTTCGTGTCTCCATACACAATCTCTTTCTCTGTGGTTCTACACTCCCTCTTGCAATCTATCTGTATAGGCACATGTGTTCACAGTGACACACACACTCACATGTGTGCACAAACAAATTCTTTTTTCTTCTCGGCGTCCCCGTATCACAGGGCTGTTGTTGATATGCCATGGGACTTGGGGAAAGTGAGACTGAAGAGGCTGGTAGGTTGAAAGAGGTGGATATCACATGTAGCAGAGAGTATAGAGTGATTTTCAAACAGATTTAACAGTACATATATGGCCCAGCCACAGAAAACCGCAGCTGACATGAACCCCTCTGATTGCTGAAGACAAAGCTCAACAGACGATAACGTCTCAGGAATCACAGTTGCTCCCAAACAGCCACTGAAGAGTCATTTTATATGGGAAAAAGATGAAATGAAAAAAGTTTAACCATCAGTGCCCTTAAAGACATAAGAGGCTTCAATATAGAGTTTATGGCTTATATGGAGGGAGCTATTCTTGGGCAGGGAAGAGTCAAGTTTAAGAGCTAAATTCATCTTGAGCAACTGGAAGTGAGACTCTTTACTCCTCCGTACTTGGATGTTATGAAAGCCATTCATTGTGTAACAGACTAAAAATGATTTACTATAAAACACTGTCTCCATATGGCACATTTGAAATATCTAATATAAATTAAACTAAAAAAAAAAAAAAAGTTTTGCTTGCAGATCTGGAGCTCTAATAATTTCTGCAAAAATAGAAACTATGCAAAATCACCAGTATGTCCATATTTTAGACACACAGTCCCTGTTACACAATTAAAGCATCATCATATTTTACTACTGTAGAGACCAACAGTCACAAGGTTTTAGAAATTTTACAGTAACACATTTTTAATATCCAACTATGAGTGATGTCTCTGTTTATTGTTATCCTGTAACAGAACAGCTGTACTTTACTAATGAAAGACTGTCATTATTGGCATTGCTTTAATTGCTGCTGTTACTGACTTTGCTTTGGAGTTTAAAAATAGCTGCGTCACATTCAGTTTCACTAATAACCATACTGGGAAATGAGAATCACATGAACGATGAGGCTCTTTGCAGTTTATTGACATGGCTTGAATTGACCTGGTTTGGACTGAGTGTAAATGGCATGTCCCACAGAGCCTTCTCAAGTACAGTTGGGTCTAATGTACATCGACAGCCCTCACTGGGACATCAAAATGTTGCTTAGCCATGACTCATGCAAAATAATGCATTACAGTGATTGCACTGACGGCTACAATGCAGCCAACTCACAACATCTTGTTCAACAGGCCTAAATGTGACAGCTACCGGCAGTGAAGGACGTTTAATAAAATAAAATAAATGATCACATGAAATGAAAAATAAACAAATTTGCTAATCAACTTTGCAGCATCTTCAGAAATCCGGAATTGAAACTTGCCTTTACAGCTTTGAAATTTGGCTTGAATAAACTTTCTTTTTCAGTTTTGTGACTTTCCGGTCATTGGCGTTATAGTTTTGCTGGTTTGTGGGTTCAAAATCATGGAACAAATTAAAGTCCTTGACAAAAGTTACCATCTCATTTGCAAACACAGGCCTGTCTTTACAAGCCATAAAGACATCCTCAGTCTTCCACTTCTCTCAAACATGTCCATCGTAAACAACAGCTTTTCTTTATGTCATCATTCTTTCTGTCTTTGCTTTCTAGCGTGCATGTGCAATGCAGGTTTGCCCTTCTTTGAAACTTACTGAGACCCTAAAATGTTGTCCAAAAGGTACAACAAATCCAACCTTCCTTGTAGCATCTATAACAGATGTTTCTATCTATATGTTCATCAAGGCCGTGGTTAACAATAAGGATAGGAGTCAAAACCAAAAAGAGATTATCAAAGTTCACAGAGTCATTAATGTTCAGTGCGTAGTGAAGATTGCAGCATTTGGCCAACAAGCCTGCTGAATGAAGGAAAAATAAACAAAACAGAACCATAAAATCTTTTTTGTTTAGATCTTTTCTGATTGGAATATCAGGAAGACATCATTTGCTTTGCAAAAATATTATAAGTTGTTCGGTTACATTTAGACTTTTTTTAAGACTTTGTTCAGGTTTATGATAACATCGTGGCTCATGGTCTAATTTAAGGTGAGCTTTTAGGTGTGTATCAAAACGATAATATTTTGGTTGTAATAAACACTGGAGTGTCTTTCTTCTAATTTTCATCTTTCAAAAAATCTCCTCATTTATCTCATACTGGTCCCTCATTTCAAGCTCAGCTTCCATTTAGGGGCTCCGCAGCCGCGAGCCTCCTCAGTTCCAATCTGTGAGCTTCTGAAAGCTACAGATTCAGCTGGGCTCCAGAGCATATATACATGCAGGAGAACTGGATACCTAACTCAAAGATTTCTCCAGCTCACTTGAATTAAAATTGCCCATCTGGCATATGAGTACTAAAACAGTTTTCTAGCCTCAGGTTTTCTTCCATGTTGTTTGACCCAATGCACTGTGAAGGTTTTTTTTTAAAAATTTTTTAAGGTGGAATCTCCAGGGGCCACTCTGAGATGGGGTCTTGCAGAGGACACTTGCTAGTGTCACTCCTCAGTGTTCTTTACCTTAGACTGTATGTAAGAATGACTCAGCATTTTGTCTTCGTCCATGACACTGAGGACTAACTATTTTAAGCTATTCTACGCATTGTTGTACATGCTGTGTTAAACCTTATGGCGATGGGTGTATGAGCACAGACTGAGAATGAATAAGCGCTGTTAGAATGGGAGAGTGATTTTACAGGTCAGCTTTTATTGCTGTTTTTTATTCCTCGGGCGAGCTTCATTAAATGCTTCAACATAAGACAAGCGAGTCAGCTGAGCTTATTCTGCACAAGCTGACTTGGTTGCAAAAGATTTCAATCATAGTGTCCCACGGGTCGCATTTACACTGGGATGATGTCATGGAAATAAAAGCTATTTTATAAGCACTGGGGAATTTTTTTTAAAACTATAAAACCTACCATGTTTGTAGTTGGGGTTGTGTTGTCCACAATTCTTGTGCTAGGGAATTTTTTTTTTCCTGTTGTTTTTTTGGCAAATAAAAAACATTGTCCTCTGGGTAAGAAATTGTAATTTCTCTGTGTGGCTCCTTTCATTCATCTGTGCTCCAGATAGGATGACCAGATGCCCCTCTTTATCTGGAACTGCTCGGCATTTCTATCCTTTGTGTCCCCCTGTCCCACATATTGAGACAATGTCCCGCAATGTTATCTTGCATCTGTAGGATGTGCACTTTTCTGAAGTTTAGCTTTTACCCAATACATGAGAAGAAAGCAGGGAAGGCTTTCTAATATTTTCCAGTGCAATTAGCCTACCTAATGCTATGCTATCAGGAAAAGGCGTCACCAAGAAGTCACAAGCCTTGCAGATTTTGGTGATGGAAACTACCACAAAGGAAATGAAGTGGCACTTAAAGTTGTATTAAATTACACACTACATGTGTCATAATTTGCTGGAGAATGCATGGCATACGTATAAAGAGAGTTATTCAAAATACAGTTTGGATATTGAAGAATGTGTTTCAGATGGCTCCTAAATACAGTACATATTACATATTTTTACAGACAATGTTAAACATCACCCATTAGTTTGTTATCAATTCGAAGTGTTTTCTTACCTGTCACACTAGTCGGTTATTTTCTTTTGTTTCTCAATTTGTCAAGTACAAAATTGGTTACCATTACCTGCCCTAAAGTTGTCTAGCAAACAGGTAGCTTGATAGCTTCACTTATATTTAAACACCCTCATAAGTAGGATTAGAGTCCAACTCAATTTAGGGATAGTCCCTTGAAGATGTCACAGTAATACATGGAGTGGTGTGTGTGGTTTTTTGGTCTATGTTTAAAAAAATCAGTTTGACAAGCAGCTGGCAAGCATTTTTTTCTTGAGATCCAAAATAAACAGCATAAAAAAAATCATGGTTCAAAATAAGCTGAATACATCTCTGTTCTTATACTCTCCCATTATTTATGGAAGCACAGTGGAATGCATGTTCCCTCTCAGGTTGATGAACTCATCATCAGAGCAGTAGGCAATAGGCGATAGTAGGCCAGGCTTCTGCTGACACTTACACATTGTGTTTGTATTTTGGCGTGTCCAACCAGTCAGAGTGCAGTCTAAGCTTGCTCAAGTAGCAGTTCATGAGAATTATGGCTATGAGTTGGCGCACTGAGATGGATGTGCCTCACTGTGTGTATGTGTCTGTATTAAGCTGTTTCCTGACGATTTTCTCCTTCCTTGTGTCAGGGCCTCCCAGGCAGCATCAGACTGTTGCTGGTCTTCAGATTGGATTAGATACTTCCTTAATCAAAGCTCCCTGTGCTCTTTGAAGCACTTTTCCCCTCCTTGGGCAATGTCATTGACAAACAGTTGGCAAGGCAATTTTTTTGCAAGATACCTTGGATTTAAGTGAAAAGTAGAAAACACACATTCGTATTTGCTGGGAGATCAAGCAAACACACAAGTACACACGTGCACAAGTGCATGGGTACAAGTGAAAGATACCAACAAAATGATTCGTATTGTCAGGTTTAGGGCTGTGGCCAGCGTAGCAGAGGACCCCAATGCAGGACTCACAAGGCACAGAGCTTGAATTAATTAAAGCTCTAATAGCCAAACGAAGACATGAACATAGAGCATAAACTTAAACACGGCATAGACACGAATACGGAAGCAGAGAGCGGCCATGGTACCTATAAACTTTTTTCTGATGGTTTTCTCATGATAACCCATAATTTATCTTGTTATCACGGAATAACGATTACCGTTTTCCTGAGATAACGAGATAAATAATACGCTATCTCGAGAAAACAAAATTTGTTTTCTTGAGATAACAAGTTAATTTACCGATGATTTTCTTGAGACACAAGATGATTATCTGTTATTGAATGTTCATGATCAGTTTCTCAAACTCAAAACACTGGGCCACAGGCCCAGGATCATGACACTTACTGTATAGGACATGTATTTTTTAAATATATATTAATAGCAGAGCAAACAAACACATAATGTGATGGGAGATAGTTCTTAGCAGAAGTGAGCTATATACAGTCTTTTAGCTGTTTTGGGGTCAAGGTGGAAATACGTGTTGTATTTGCTACAAACCAACAAATGCTAGATTTACAGGTGCAATACCTTTTGAAGAATGTAGACAGTCATAGAAAACTCCAAATTTTACCCCAGTTGGAATTCCAATACAGTAATATTTCCCACTAGTGTTTGAAATTTAGTGAGAAATGTAATGCTGTTTTTAATATATACTGATTATAACGGCTTGTCTAAACAGGTGGTGTTTATGCTCATGAAGGTTTGTATTTCACTCTTGCTTTACGTGGATAAACATTTCCAAGAGTCCTCAAGTCTATTTTGTTTCCAGTGTAGGCATGCACTTACAGTAATTGTGTTTTGGCCTCTAAGTGCTGCCAAAACACAGGTGACCTATGCAGTGATACAGTTCCTGAATGCATAGTGTGTTGACACTGACAGAGGGCTGCTGCTTCTGTTCTGCTAAATGCACTGCTTTCCCTTTGTGTCAGTGTGAACAAATCTGCAAAACAATTCATTAGAACTATATTTTGTTCTGTTTTCTTTACAGCATCCACACCTGGCAACTAAAGCAGAATTAACATTCACATAGCTTAGGCAACTCACAGCAACTCACTGCACATGGTTAAAGTCAGCCTCTTGAATGCATGTGAACAGAAAGGTGCATTTATAAGGACTGTCTAAACTGTCTGCCAATAATAAAGGAAATTAACACTGAGGAAATGACCTCGGTTTCATTATGACTCAGTATGTTATCAGTAGTCCAATGCAGCGTGTGTGTAATTGTTCTGGCACCTAATACTTGCACTTAGTACATTTAATATATGTCCTAATTTGAAGTGTATATATCTGGATAAATAGTGTTTACCCCTTTTTGTACTTCGTGTGTGGGTGTGTGTACAGTAAGTGCTCTGTCTTGTTTAATATGAGCTGCTTTTCCCTTCTGACCATTTTTCAATTAAAAAACACTAATACCCCCAAGACTGCTCTGCCCTAGTTATTAGACAGATGCACACGCACGCACACGCGCGCGCGCGCGCACACACACACACACACACACACACACTCACACAGTTTCTAGTTTATCTGAGTCCTGCCTTCAGCGTCATCTCCCACTCATCCCCCACTCATCTTGATTGTATAAGAGCACTAAGTCATGTGTGTGTGTGCGTGTGTGCGTGTGTGTGTGTGCGTTTGTGTGCGCATGCATTATTGCACCTGTGTGTTACTACATTCTAACATGACAGATTTGAACTCCTGACCTCTGCAGTCAGGATCTAGTGGCTCTTCTATGCTGTGGGGAGCATTTTGCTTATGTGGCTTCTGTCCATTTGTCACCTTAAAGAAAGAAAGAGAGGAAAGAATCACTGAAAATCAATCAAAATTTGTAGATGTTGTGATCATCTTTTACTATGACAAATCATTTCTATCCTGATAGGAATAGTTTGCTCCTGGATGACTGTGGATCAATCCGTGAGGCATCAACAATTTGACTGAATGATGTAAATCATGTTCTGTCCCACCAGATTAATACACACTTGTTGTATCAAAGCATGTGGAGACTTTTCTGGTTGCTTGTGGTGGCCCAGCACATCTCAAAGATGATGTTGAACCTGTTGAGTCTCAAATGTTGGTTTTCTACTCATTTGTCACCTGTATGTGCAGTATGAGAAAGGCCATTCACAGAGGCCTTTCACTGAAGGATCTGGACTGTATACTGACCCTTAATACTTTTTTAAGTACCATTTCACAGTGCGCTGGCTGATAAATACTTTTAGGTTAGAGTGTGTGCCAGGAATAGACTGCTAAGAGGACATGGGAGCCAGATGCTGAAGCCAGCAAATGATATCTGAAATGAATTACCCATTTGCCTTTCCTGGCTATGTATTTAATAAGCCAAGTAATTTACAGTAAGTCAACTGATGTTAATCTTCTTTTCACTTTTCAAGCAGTCACAGTAGAAAATTGACTTTAAGCTTAACTAAGCTGACTTTAAGTCATAACTAGACTTTTGTGTATTCTTGTGTTACATTTAAAACAGATATGTTGTGATAGATTACATTAAACTTCAGATCATCCTTATCATGTTACTGCTCCATGTTTAAGTGCAAATTTAAGTGCAAATCAGTGTCTTCATATACTGTATATCTTTTTTTAATTTTTCATTTTTCCCCCCTTTCATGGCAACCAGTTGGATAACTGATTTCCCTTGCATGCCAGCAATTAGCGTTAATTTTCTTCCAGTCTAATGGAGTTTAAGTAAAGCCTAACCTCATGCTTTTCTAGTGTATATCATTACCTTTATACTTTGTTTTCCATGAAGGGGATGGTGAGCCCCTCACCTGCGTGTTATAACAGTGTATATCGTTTTCCTTAAGAAGACAACAGAAATAATAAAAGCAGACTTTCAGTATCTGCAACTGATTTTTCTTTTGTCATTGTGAGCAAGAAATATTGTTGCCACATAGTCATGGAGACCGCCTTGGCCTTTTTGAATTGCTTCAGTGTTTACTTAGACAGGAAAAGTCTGTTTAATACTAAACTAAATTCAAGAATTCAGTGTTTTTAAGGTATTAAACAATTTTTATTATGATCAACTCTAAAGTGGATTGTGTTTTTAATCATTTCCACCTTTGAGGTTCCTCCACATCCTTCTTCCATTACTAAAACACCCACCATTTTTAAAAAGTTAAGCACAAGACATTCATTTGAACTGGACACGTTACGATGACTGAGATGTTGTGTTTAGTTTCTCTTTCATCTTGTTACAGTTAATTTTTTTTTTTAAAAAAGCTGCTTATTTGTCATGAAAGGATTCGGACCCAAATGAAGAACAGGAAGACAAGAGTAAACTCAAAAAACAGCTTCAATGCTGAATTTTTACAAAACATAAAACATATGCTGGCCAGGAATCAGGAATCCAAGAACTAGGGAAATACAGAGCGGGGACACACACAAACACGAGGAATAAGGGAGGACGCAGGAAAGAACTAAGATAAACTGATGGGATAAATAGACAAGGGGATGAGTGCAAACAGCTGAACCTAAGTGAGAAAATGGGACATGGGATGTAAAACTAACTACAAAGCACAGGAGACAAAAGACTAACAAAGTAAAACAGGAAGTAATTGAACTCTTAAACAGAAACACAGATTTGGCCCAGAATTACAGGAGGGCAGAAAATTAACTACAAATGCAAATTAGAGATGCAGGAGAAAATGAAAATGAATGAATGAAGAGAAAATGAATTAGAATGATAAACTCAAAAGGGCCAGAAGTGAGAACTAAGATAAAAAGATGAACGATCTAAGCCAGGAACAAAATAAGAAACAAACTGAAGATATTTAACAACAATAACACAACAGACCCAGGAACATGGCTTTACTCACTTATTGTTATGAATTGTTAGTTTGATATACATCTCGGATTTTTGCCTTTTAATCGAGCTTGCAACATTATCCCAAATGCAGCCTGGAGCAGTTTATGTTTGCTTTTGAATAAATTTGAGGCTGCCTTCTTTTTATGCTAACATTATTAGTGTCAATGTTAGTTAATACTATTACTATTACTACTACTAATAAAACATTGTTAGAAAGTGCTTCATGGCTTGAATAAAAGCCACACATTAAATACCAGTACATTATCAACATACAGTCTAATATTCATTCCAACGTACACACTTCCATACAGACTTTAAATTTAGATTATGGCTAAAATGAATGGGCGAAAAGGAAAACAAGTTTTCAGAAAACAAACCACAGATTCAGTCAACTGTGTAGGCTGAGTGAGGAAGCATGTCTTGAAGTTTACATCCTCAAAGCACGATCACCTTTTGAAGTAACAGCGTGGAACCCTGATCAGAAGATCGGAAAGGCCGACTGCCGTGATGAGCTCTTAGTAGCTCTGCTACTTAAGCAGGAGCTTGGCCATGTAGAGCTTTCTAAGTTGAAGCCAGTGAAGGGATGGAAGAATTGGGAGGAAGGAAAAGTTCCAAATTATCAAATGACAGGAAAGGTTTCATTTAATGTATTATTAGGAATTGCAGTTGTATACTGCTGGGAAAGATGTAATGATTTCTAAGGAATTAACAGGTAATATTGTCCATACAGTTTACATCATACTTTTATACTTTATGACAATTAAACATGTGCAACCCATATTCCATAAAAGTTGGGGTATTGTGTAAAATGTAAATTAGAATGCAATGAATTAAACTGAGAACATGGAGGTCACTGTGAAATTCATGGCAGCACCACATCTCAAAAGAGTTTGGACAGAGTTGTGTTTACCGTTGTGTAGCATCCCCTCTTCTTTTAACAACAGTCCATAACAGTTTGGGATCAGAGCTGACCAATGGTCCCATTCTCGGCTGAGGCAGTATTCGAGCTGCTCAACAGTCCCGAGTCTGCTTAGAGACTTTTGAACTGAATGCTGATAACAGGTTTTCCAAAAAGAATTTCAAATTTCAATTTGTCTGCCCATTGAAAGGTTTTGCTCTCTGCCTCGGCCCATTTGAAATGAGCTTTGGCCCTGACGTTGTTTCTGAATCACCGTGTTCTTCTTTGCATGCTTGCTTTAATCTGCATCTACGGATGGGATGGATAACTTTGCCTGTACAGTGACTTCTGTGACAGAATCATGCCTGTTTAAATGCAGTGCAGATTTCTCCAGATTCTCTCAATCTTTTGATGATATTATGTGTTATGTATTATGTAGATGATGAGACATTCAAAGTCTTCACAATTTTACATTAAGAAACATTTTTCTGAAATTTTTTCACAAGTTCATTGAAAATAGAATAAAGTTATCAAGTATGAAAAAACAATATAAAGGATTGCATGAGTTTCTTGCCATCTGTTTTTAACCCTCAGTCAGGCATCAGGAAAAATAAGACACAAAACAGCAGCTCTGGATAAGAGCAAAAGAGAAAAGTTACAAAAGGAAACTTACAGATACAAATCCAGTCTAATTTACTATCAATCAACAGTGATGTACATTTGAAAGTCACAACCTGTCACTGAGTAAGGCAACACATTTAGATCCAGTGAAACTAACTAACTCCAAAGTCTGCCCCTGCTGTTTTTGTTTCGGAGCGGGTGCTGTTTGGCAGACGAAAAGAAAAACAGAAATCCCACACTTTGGAAAAAGACTGATTGACTGGGAAGGAGGATTATTAATCTTTTCAAGTGCCAAACTGGATTCAGAACATTATGTCTTTTCTGCCAAACGATCTGCTCAAATCTAATTAGCATCACAGAACCAGACAGCACTTGGGATTTCTTTTTTTTTTCCCCCTTTCAAAGTGTTTACGAGAAATAAACTGATGGTTTTCTGTCCAGATGAGTGATAAAGTAGACAGCAGAAAACAGTTTATTTCTCCATCTCCCCATCGCTCTCTCTGTCTTTCTCTGTAATGAGGTTCTCCTTAATTACATTTTAATGGGCTGGAAACAGCTGCTGCTGGTTTATATCTCCACTCATTCCTCGCTCCGCCTTCATCTCCTGCTCTTCTGCATCCCTTTGCTCAGCCATCTCCACCTTCTGTCAACTTCCTTGTTCACCTTTGTCTTTACTCGATGTCACTTTGTTTTTGCTCGATCAGGTCCAGGCAGCTTACAAGTATAAATGTTTGGAAATGCTCTTTAACTTTTATATTTTCTGCACTCTATTAAAATTAAAGGATATTAGGTTCAAGCGGCACACTGTTTCAAATAATGAACGAGTTAATCCTCTAAGCTAGATTGAAAAAAGCCTGAAAAACAACAAATTAAAGGTGTTTTTAAAAACGCTTATATGTACGCTATTTAATTATTTTTCCAATGAAATTGAAAAGTGTTGATCAATGATAGGCCTAAACACTCTACTGCCCCCCCCCCACACACACACACACACGCAGCAGCTATTCAGAAACTGTGGACACAAGCTGCAGCTACAGTTCAGATTCCTGATACAAGCATTCATGAAAATGTTTCCTCAGGCCACTGCTGGATAATTAGACATTTAGGCTGCACACCGCTAATGATGCTGTTTCTTCTTATGCAATGTGTCAAACGCTTTGATGGTTTTAATAGAGGATGTCCTGGCAGTGACTTGGGCTCTTCTGATGAATAACTTGTTGATGTTCTAGTCTATTCAGGTAGAAAACCAAGAGATGGGAGAGAAAGAGGATTGGGGAGCAGAACAAGAGGTCACAGATTGTGACTGAAGGTTATGTATGGCTTCTCTGAAGAACAAAATCTTTACTGTAATTGAATTTGAAAGATTCCTTGTTATTGTAGCATCAGCTGCCATTTTTACTTTTAACCCCCGGATTATTTTACTATGACAAATAAATCTACCCCACATGCAAAACAGAAGTCTCATGCAGTCTCGTGAAAAATGTACAAAAGTACATCCCATTGTTCAGCAGCTTGTAGCAAACAGCTTTAGCAGCAATAACTTTTCAAGGCTGCAAGGCCAATGATCTAAAACCGAAACAAATGCAAAACCAAGAAGGTCTCAAATTGGAGTTTCAGTCTTTATTTACACATGAGTGAATGAAGGTGAGCACTGAGGGGCCTTGAAAGAAGCTCAGGGTTTCTTACAGATCTGGAGGGGAATGTCTACTGGGAGAGAGGAGACACATCCACAGAGAGAGACAGTTGCTCACAAGAACAAGCTGGGAATGAACAAGCTTACTTGAAGTCAGAGAGAGAGGAATTCCAGAGGGAGAGGGAGAACTCTGGCTTGTGTCAAGGAAAGGTTACAGTTGGAGGGTGGGCTTCCTTTTAACAGGAAGAGACCTCCGGCAGAACCAGGCTCAGGGAGGGGCAGTCATCTGCCACAGCTGGTTGGTACTGAGGGGAGAGACCAAGGTGAGTTTGAGTGAATGAACCAGCTTGCTTGACAGATGACTTCAGTAGGTGCGGGAGAGCTCTCTAGCCAGCAAAGGAGGAATTGCGAACAAGGAGAAGAATGTTAGGATGGGTACACAGGAGAGTCACAAGGAGCCTAGGTTTGGCCTGTTTACCATTCAAAGGAGGAAGACTATCTGACTGAGACTTGATACAGCAGCTGGTCCTTTTGCACAGAGATTGATGAGGTAGAAAGGTGTTCCGGATGAAAAGCAGGAAGCCTCAAGGCCTCCACCACCCCAAAGGGTGAGGGAGGGTTTGCATAGTTTCTCAGCCTGGAGAGAGAAGGAGGAGCAAAACAAACTAGCGCCCACTCAAGTAGTTGTTTTCTGAAGGACTTCATCCATCTCTGACATCATTGTGAAGGAATTTGGCCTACTCTTCTTTACAGCATAGCTTCAGTTGATTGAGGTTTGCACAGCTTTCCTAAGGATAGAGTCCTGTGAAAACTTTCTTTTTCATGACTGTAGTATATTAAATAATATGATTCACTTTATCATTAGTGCCTAAAACCTTTAGTCCACCAGGATGACTGGACATAGGTACTGTAAGACTGAAGGTATGGTTACCTCAAGACACTGGAAACAATCTGCTGAGATTTTGGGATTACATTACATTTTTCTTTCACGTATCAGCTATGCTTTCATTCCGCCACATCCCAGAAGTGTTCTCTTGGCCAGATTGGATGTGGTCTTTTGCTGTAGCAACAAATATGCCTCTATGTTCAACACGTTTTTGCTCACCACAGTTGCAAGGAATAATAATGTGTGCAACTGTGATGCTGTAACCTTTAATGTCAGCTCCTACTAGTCTGACCTTTCTCATCTGACTTCTTGAGTTTGCTCTTATTGAGCACAGACAGTGAAAAACACCAAAGAATAAAGCGGAAAATAAGAATTTTTGCTGATACGAGTAATTAAGGAAGAACCAGCTTACTTATCCATCCCTGACTGTCACAGCTTCTACATATTGTATAATTGCTCTAATCCTCTCCAGTAAATGTAACGTATGTTTGGTTCCCTTCACATGTTTTGGTCACTATTAAACTGATTTGCAGTTTCAATACAGTCATTATTTGATGACTTGTTAATTTTTTTTTCTTAGTTCATAAAACTGGTTATAAGAAGATAAACAATAATTCATTTAGAGACTAAATAAAAATGGAGACCCTGTCTGGTTCCAGTGTTGGCAATAATGGGAGATGACACTGTAAACTGTCAGTTAAACAAGACTCCACCCACTCAATGATTGCGCTGTCCACATGCAATTGTAACAGACTTAATGGCAACAAAGTGTTGAATGAGAGCTTTGATAGGTTGTGAGATCTGCAGAGCAGCACAGCTCAGCACAAAGATTAAAATATTCAAACTGCTGCTGGAAACACACCTACATATGTGTGAGTCCCTCTTTGTACTCTCCTTTTGTTCTCCTGAGGAATCCTTGTACAGGTAGTATATGTTCACACACACACATTTTTTTAAACTTAATCTCATTCTTATTGTTTCTTAACTCCACATCCTCTCTCTCTCCCACATTTACCCCTTGCCTCTTTTTCCTCTTTGATTTGTATGTTTATGGTTGAAGCAAAAGAAGAGCGACATAATTCAGAGGAGGGAAACTGTGATGGGGTACATGCAAAATTATGAGCAAAAGTAAAAAGAGAAAGACGATCTATAGTTGTTTCTGAGAAGGACAAGAGTTTTCCTGTTATGATTAATTAGAGGTGTTCAGGTGTTTCTAGTGTGAAAAAAATAGAACGACAAAAACAACAATAAAGGTCTGCACACATCCTTTCACATACATACACACGCAACACACACACACAGAAGAAGGATCGAGTTTGATGGTCTTAATTAGGCACTCCAGGGAAAAGGAGACTGAAGTCACCGATGCTCTGCAGCAATTAGCCTATATCGATCTACCAAAGGAGAGAGAGGGTTTGTAAAAGTGAAAAATCAGGAAGAAGACGATGCAGATGCACATTTGAAATAAATGACAAACAACTAAAGAAAAAGAAGAAGGGACAATATGAGGTACCACGTCAATGAAAAGGAGTAAAGTGGAAAACACACAAACACAGATAAAGGCACACTCAGCAGTCTGTAGACAAAAATCACTCCACCGCATTGTTAAGAGTTTAGTTCATTGTCAGCTGTTATTGTCTCGTTCAGCAGATTATCTCAGCTTCATGATAACAACCATGAACTGCATAAAAATCACTTTATACAAATCAAGCGAAAATCCTTCTCTTTGATTGTCCAACTTTACAAACTCTTCTGCGGATGATATCTCGTAAAGTGACAGATTCCTTTAGTGTACTTAATATGTTAAACTCATACATCCCCACATGCAGCTTTAGCAACTCTTTAGTTTTATCTTGTTTTTATTGAAGTATTAAGAGATGATTTTGCCCAATTAGATTCAATTATGCTCCTAATCCGTCCCCACTATAAGGGCGTATGTGTGTGTGTGTATCTTGTTCTTTTGAAATGGACCATACAGAAACCTCACAGACAAAATAATTTCCCTCGGCAATGATGTGATAACCTTTAAGTGTCACTTTAAATGGACTAATCTGAACTAAGCTGCTAATCTTAAAATGAGGGGATAATCTCTGACTGTCTGATAATCCAATATTAGGATTAGCACTTCGTGCCAATTCAAGTGGAGGCCTGGGTCACAGCGGACTGATAAATATGGTGGGTGTTCCTCTGAGGGAGTTTTTTAAAGTAGGGTGAGTGTGTGTGCACACAAACGACTGGGTCAGTTCGTTTTCTTGGTCTGTGGGTGTGCCATTGTTTCTTTGTGTGTGAGAGGAGTGCGTCAAGGTGACTGTCTGGGGGTTAATAACTACTGACCCATAGAGGCGACCAGAATGAGGGGCTTAAAATACACACGCACACAAAGTCTTGCTTAATTCCTGTATTTCGTGTTTCTCCTCACTTGTGCCGGTCATGGCCTGTCCAAATTGACTTGATGGTGTTCTCATTGAGAATTAGCATAGAAGTGTGCAATTCAAGGAGAACGCACAGGAAGCAGCAAGAGATCACAGAAAGCCAATGCCACTCAGCAACTTCAGCTGATGATGGGCAAAATAACCAGTGGGGACATGAAGTGTGTGGGTACCAGTAAAACTTTCCTTAAAACTCACAGTGAGTGATTGACGTGATTACAGATGACAGTGAAAGATACTGTGGATTGACATATGACTGGGTGGTAAATTAGGGGGTTACCTAGACAACTGGTGTCTAACGATTACACTGAATACTTTCTTTTCCCAAGTGACCTATGGATACAAGGAAGGGGGGGGGGGGTGTCACCCTCCCGTCTCTAGGCCTTCCTGAACGAGGCTTTAGGAGTCTATTTCACAGCGACTGCCAACAACCTCTGGTGACAGCTTGCAACCAGTTGGAGAATACACATTTTTCCCTAGTGATCAGTTGTTGCCAGATCCTGCAATCCTGAGTGGCAAAGAACAAAGGCTCAAGTATCCTTTGTTTTATGCTCACCTTTGCAAAAGAAAGCAGTAAGGGAATGCAGGCAGTGGATCAAACCATTGTGTGGTACACTTATATGAGTTCTTTGCACCATTAATTAGGAAAAGAGCTTTCATTGCATACAGGCAAATTTACCATGAGATGCATTGAGGAAGACAGCCAGAAGGGGGGACTTTCAGCGTAATGTGTGTTGCCTGATGGAGAGAACAAAAATTTGCAATTATATTAAAGTTCTATATCCAATTAGATACATCCCAAATACCGCAAGAAAGATTCTGTCCATTGCAACATGCTCTCTGACCTGATTGTGAAAATACTTCTGCACAAACACAAGTGAAATGTGGTCAACCAAACTTTTTTACATGCCACATGCATGACTGATTTTTCAAGACAAAGGGAAACAGTGGACACAAAAGAAAAATGTTAGCTTTGTCAAGATATAACAGTTGCTTAAAAAAAATGTAAAAAACTTTTTCTATAGAGAGTTATGTGGTGTAGCAGCTAGATTTCTCTTCTACTTGCTGCCGGAAAATTGGGGACCAGACTGTTCTGTCTGGTTGTGTTTTCATGAAGTTGGTTTAAATTTTTAAAAACCAAGGGACTTTTTAAGAGAGATTTTATTTTCTTGCTGTCGAGTATTTTAAATCATTGGAAGTCAGTACAGTATGTTATCTTGATGAGCTTCTCCATTCATGGACCTCACGTGTGTGTGTGTGTGCGTGTGTGCTTTTGTAAGTTTGTGAGTCTGTATTTGGTAGGTTTTGCCCCCCAGTCTAATTGAGTTTTCAAGGAGCTCTTATCCTTTAAAAGAATAGTGGTGTGTGTTTGTTTGTGTTTGAGTGGGGGAGGGTTGGAGGTTATCATTCTATCGTGTGTGTGTGTGTTTCTGTACATATATAGTGTTTTACTCTTTTACTCATATTTCTAATGAAATTTTTCACACCTCTCAATATCCTTCAGACTTAAGATTAATATCTTAAGTCTTTAAATCTGTCTCTCTTTACCTTTCTGTGTATGTATTTTCTCTCTTCATATCTCTGTGGTGCAACTTTGCTCAAAAATGGCAAAATGCCTCATTGCAAACATATAGTTCTACAGCAGACAACCCAAAGTAACACACACAATTAAAATGATGGACAATCTGAATGTAGATTCATATGTCTAGTGTTTAAGGGAGACTGTGTGTAGTTTGCAGCTCAGTGGTTTGAATGCCATTCTTGTTATGACTTGGCCACAGGCACCTGCTAAACCGAGATGGTGTCCTGTGTGGATGTTTGTAGCAGACCCACATGCCCATACAAACTCTTAAACCCTCAAAGGTCATTCTCTACCCCCAACTGTCCTACTGCCAAACACTCCTCCTACTGTTTTCAAGTATCATCTTGCGGCCCCTCTGTACAGTAACTGACACTAAAGCACACTCCACTCGCTGTTCATTCACTGTCCTCAGTTACCAAATATGCAAATAAAATTTGAAAAAGTCTGGGAGCCATGGCATATTTGCAACTTACTGTAGACCTTTCGTTGGGCTAGACTTAATTTTTTAAGATTATACATTCTTAATTCATTGATTTTTTTGAATGGGTGGGTGGACTGGGAGACTAGTTGGGAATAGAAAAAAAGAAGCCATAAACAAAATAACTGAAATAATTTGAGCATATAACAACATGCCCCCCCTCCCATTTCCTTATTTTTGGTCTTCACCAAGTCCAGAAGGATCTTTAGCAAATAAATGCTCACTGTTTTCTCCAGCTATACTGGCTAACATCTGCAGTTTGTTGCTGGGCAGAAAGTGTACAGGCGGCTATAGGAGGACCAAAAGAATAAAACTAAGGAGCAGTAAAACCAAACCAATGTACTGCTCTTGGTATAAAAATAAAATTAAAACAGGTCAAAGTTTTTTTTTTTTTGTTTTTTTTTTTGGTAAGAACAACAAACAAT
>VUQK01011985.1:0-13008 GCA_015106715.1 Bujurquina vittata
GAGTGAGTTTAAGCCTGCTAAGACAGCTCTTGTCAGGGACACAGGCCACACACACACACACACACACACACACACACACACACACACACACACACACACACACACACACACACACACACACACACAGAGAGAGAGAGGGCCCAGGGTATCCTTATTTCTATTCCTCCATCCCATCAGTTTACCAGCCAATCCATCTATTTTTCTTTCCTGCACTGGATCTGTGAGCAGCTGGCCCTGTCATGTTGTGTGCCACCCTCACCCTCTACCTTTATAGAACAGCGGTACAGCGATAGGGACAATAGCAGCAGCATGATTGTATGATCCCTTTACCCCCTTGCACTCTCACTGACAACCCCATCAGCAGCAAAGGGTTCAGTGTCAGCTATTGGCTCATGGCACACCTCCCAGCTTGTTAAACAATTCTTTCCTCCTGTCATAGTCACTTGTATGAAAAAAAGAGAAATGCATCTGATTAAAATAATTTTTTCCAAGAAAAAAGGAAAAAGAGATGTATATCACATATAATTTATTAATCCAAAACTGGCTGGTTACAGATTAAAAGATGTTCCCCATTTTCATCAACTCTTATCTTAAATTTGTCTTTTGACATGCAGCAGACTAAAACATCAATTGCTTAATCAAACAAAGAAAAAAAAAATCAATAATGGTCATAATAATGGGTAGCTGAAGATTAAGAAACGCTATTGATTTGAGAAAATGACTTGCTGACAACTGACTTTTCCTTCAAATGGGATCTAATCAGCAAATAAAGACCCTAGCTGGTATTCAGATAATTTTGTAAGGTTTTGTAAATAAAGATGTGTTTGATTGAGCTTTGAGGAAGGGTTAGATGTAGATTTTGTGGCTATCAAGTATAATGTTCCTCCCCAGTGTGGATTTTCAGTGTTTTCTTTGTCTTTTCTTTTTTTTTTTCTTCGAGCATGACACTGGTGTGCAGTGACTTGTGTTTCCTTATTTAGGATGATCCTCTGGGGAACCTGAACCTGGCTTTTGACATAGCTGAAAAACACCTGGACATTCCAAAAATGTTGGATGCGGAAGGTATTATTTTATGTAGTAGAAGAACCCAATATGAGTTTTCTCATGTCCTGATTAAAAAAAATAAGATATCGCCCTCTATTCTCCAGTGTAGTTGTAGTTTCCTTTGAATTTGTTTTGCCACCTTGACTTTTCATCCCTCTTGATGCCACAGATATCATCAACACCCCCAAGCCCGACGAGAGAGCTATCATGACCTACGTGTCCTGCTTTTACCATGCTTTTGCTGGAGCTGAGCAGGTAGTTTCATCTGTCTCTTTTCAACAGCACCTTAGTATTCTGAGAACATAGTCAAATGCAAAATATACTATACTCAGCTTGATTTAGATGTGGCATACTGATTAAAAAATCTGTTATTAAGATAATGTTATTAGGTGTATTAAAAAGGCTCAGTGGGCGCATGGCTTGCTGTCTTCGTTTTCTGATCTAATTACATCATCATTGTCCCTTGTGCTCGCAGGCAGAGACTGCTGCCAACAGGATTTGTAAGGTGCTTGGAGTAAACCAAGAGAATGAGAAACTGATGGAGGAATATGAGAGACTGGCCAGTGAGGTAAAGTTTAAATATAATAATGACACTTTGTGTCATAAAATCTTTTTTTTTTTTAAGTGATATTCTTCGTGGATAACTGAATAATGTACATAATTAGTACGCTTTAGTTTGTCCTCTGTTTATTGTGACCTATTGAAGTAGTTCAAAATAAAAATGCAAGGAAAAAAACACATTTCTTCCCTCAACTCAAGTATTTCACTGCTGTGACAAGCTGAGACCCATCTGCTGAAAAAATTAATTATTCATCACCGCTCTCTTGCCACTCCACTTATTTTCATGTTGTCCTTGTGTTTTCCAGCTGCTGGAGTGGATCCGCCGCACCACTCCCTGGCTGGAGAACCGGACCCCAGAGAAGACCATGGCAGAGATGCAACGGAAGCTGGAGGACTTCAGGGACTACAGGCGCCAGCACAAGCCCCCTAAGGTGCAGGAGAAGTGCCAGCTGGAAATTAACTTCAACACCCTTCAGACCAAGTTGCGCATCAGCAATCGGCCTGCCTTTATGCCCTCTGAGGGGAAGATGGTATCTGTAAGTCACAATTTCATAATTTCTCTCCAATTATAAATTATGGTCGATTTGTTTGTGACTGTGCGCCGCTGTTTTTTTTTTTTCGAGTCTTATGGTAAATTCTCTTGTGGTACAGAGAGGGCTAGCAAAAAGCAGAAAAGCACTCACACATTAAAGATCAGATTTAGAAATGAATTAAAACATCTTGCATGTCGGTTTAAAATATGACTTTTCACGTTAATTGTGTTGACAGGACATAGCCAGTGCATGGCAGGGCCTGGAGCAGGCAGAGAAAGGGTTCGAGGAATGGCTTCTCACAGAGATCCGTAGGCTTGAGAGGGTGGACCACCTGGCAGAAAAGTTTCGCCAAAAAGCCACCAATCATGAGAACTGGGCCAGCGGTCAGTTGTAATTTGTATATTTAGCTTTTTGATTGTCTCCATCTTTCCTTTTCCGTGTCTATATGTCTACATGTTTATCTTGGCTAATTAGCACTTTATCTACAGTCACCTCTATTTCTGCTTCTGAAGCGGATTGTTAGCTTGTTACTGAAGGTTAATTTCTATATCTGCAATGACCAAAAAAGAACTGTGTTTCAGTCCAACCTAATATTTACCTTGATGTTCCTTTCTCATATGTGACATTCAGGTAAAGAACTGCTCCTTTCCCAGAAGGACTATGAAACAGCCACACTGACAGAAATCAGAGCACTGCTTCGAAAACACGAGGCCTTTGAGAGTGACTTGGCAGCCCACCAGGACAGAGTGGAGCAGATTGCTGCCATTGCACAGGAACTAAAGTATGCACTCCCAACAGCAGATGTATGCAGTCACGTATCACTGAAATCCAGGACAGGGGAAATAATAGTCAAGTCAACTAAAATAATCTTGTTTTATTTTTCATCTCAGTTAAATTTTAATTATTTAGTTTCTTATTATTTATAACCGCACAGTGATTACTGGGCTAAATTATAGATGACAAGCAATAAAGGTTACTGCCCCACTCTCACAGAGAAGAAAAAAAAGCTGTGGTTCATGCACCCCAAAACTGCATGTGAGTTAACTGTTGACCACTTGAGAACCACTCAGTGCCGGGAGAGAGGTTAGAAAGTCATTAGAGTTATTCTTAGTTAGGATTTTAAGTACAAGTCAGTGAAAAGGTGAAAGGTATGGCTCACGTGAATCCAGTACACAATGATGGACAACTTTGTGATGCCGACTTCTCAGTCTGCAATTGTCTACAGAGCATTTGCTGTTTTACATTCGAATGCACTCTGAGGAAAGAAGAGAATGCGTCAGCTGCTGACCAATATGGCTTTTTGGGTTTTGAAGGGTATGTAATTTTTAAATTGCTGTTTTTTTTTTTTGTCTTTATTTGTTTTTAATTTATTTAATGTATTCGAGCTTTTGACTATGCTTTTTTCTTCTGTAATCAGTTGATCCTGATTGCACTGCTGGCTGGAATTCCTTCGGCTTTCCTGCTAAAGGTAAGGCTCCAACTTCACTGAGACTATAATGCACTGGGATGGATGCAGATTTAAGTGATCTTCAAAGTTAATATGTGGATGCTTACCTTAAGCATTATTTCCTCCTAGGCTGGAGCCAGACTGATCCCGAGAAGGATGTGTTCTCTAACACAGAAGTGCATCCTCTCCTTCCTCATGGCTCACTCCCTCCTCCACCTTTTTTTTTTTGTGACCCAGTGAGGTCAGAATTAAATTCTAGACCTGAAGCAGATTCCGGAGAATTCAGTGCAATTTCTGGTTGTGAATCTGTGGAACGGTCTACAGATACCTACTCAGTCTTGGTTGGTTATAATGAAGGAAATTTTGAGCATGGTAACTTGGGAGGGGAACCCATGGGCTCAACTTTCCATCACCTCTCTCTTTTAAATCTTCTTGAAACCTGGTGAGTTGAGCAATTATGCAGCTGTCTGTGAAAAGAAACACAAGACCAAGGTTTTTTGCCAGTGCCTCCATATGTATATCCACATTCTGCTAAACTTCGCAATACCACAAGACACCATTCGGTTCAAACCTGGTCAGGTTCTTCATGGCATAGTGTCACACTTCCATGCTGAATATTAGGGTAGCAGAGTTCATGAGAATAAGGTCTACTGTGAGGGATACCACATCCCAGGGAGCTTCAGCCAACCCCCACTGAGACCTAGGTGGACTCCCCCAGTAGCAAAAGGACTCCACCAAAGATTAACAGGACTCTGTTTTTTTTTGTTTGTTTGTTTGTTTGTTTTTTTAATCATTTAATGCTATTCAGACCTGACTTTTTTTGGACTGGGCTTTTGAGGCTCACCACTTTTAACCCTCACAACTCCCAAACTATTTAAGATATCGCCACTAGGGAATGAGAATTGGTTGAAACTGTAATTCCTGCTGTTTTACAGTATTCTGTATTTTGACATTTATATTGAATTGAATGACATCTCAATAAAATGCTACATGAACCCTGTTTACTGTTTTCCTTTGAGGTCAGTTAAACTTTTACACGAGTGCAGCTTTGGATTCTCTTCCAGTGACAGAGCCTCAGCACAGTGACTGTGCATGTTTTTTGAAATTGAGTGTTTAAACTTTACTGAATACTAATTTAAGCAGTTCAATTCAACCCTCTGTGCTTTTTTCTTCCAAGACTGAGCATCAAAACTGTTCCGTTTTCTTATACATTAAAGTTAACTTGCAATCTTCTTAACTTCCAAATTTTCTTTTTTTGACAAGGAGGGTATTCAAAGAGCATTCAGGCTTCATGGTTTTATAAGCAGCTTAATACAACTTTCTCATGCAGTATGATTTTATATATCTGGCTATCAGACATTTACCATTTGATGGCCTTTATACCTTACCCAGAACTCTTAACCAGTGCTGGTAGGTGGATGGAGCACTGTTTTCCAGAAGTAAAAAAATGTCACATTGGGTTTATTTTTCTTTTCTTAGTGAGCTGGACTACCATGATGTTGCTGCTGTAAACCATCGCTGCCAAAGCATCTGTGACTTATGGGACAAGCTTGGAACCCTTACTCAGAAGAGGAGAGAGGCACTGGAGGTAAGAACAAAACTGAAGTTTCACTTCTGAATGTATGACTGAAGGGGATTTGTAGCAAAGGCTTTAGGCATGAATTCATTATAGCTGCCGAGATGCCAAAAGTTCAAGGATTTCTTGGTATGTATATTAAATCCCCACAAGAGTGTGCTAATGTTCCACACACTGAACTTGCATCAAACACCAACTCAATTAAACTTTTAGTGTAAGCATTTTAGATGTCTGTCAATGACATGAGTGTTGAAGAGACAAAGGGCTGTGAGGGATACATCACTGGATCCCTGCTAGAATCCCTGCCCCACATAGAAAGGTAAAATAGAAGTTTGGAGGGAATAAAGGAGAAAGTATGTAGATGTCCTATCCAGAAAGCAACTGACTGAAAGCCCACTAGCCACTTCCTCTGATCCATGCTGGCCATTCCAGACCTGCAAATGTGTGAGGGCCTGGGAAAAGGGCCAAGGATTAAGTCTGAATGACAGGGACAGGGGGGGCTGTCTCTGTCCATCTCCCACTTCCAACTATCTCCTATTGAGGGGAGGGACTCTGTTGGGAAAAACCAAGCCAGGCTTGGGAGCTGGGGTTAACAAGTCAAAGAAAGTTATGCACCCTCCCATCACTCATCACAACAGGTGAGAGGGTGTTTAAGTCATGGTAAAGTGTAACGCTGAGCTGTGGTTAGATATTGTGACAACTTTAGGATTTGAACATGTATAAAACATGCCTGTTATGTTTTGTAATCCTCTCAGCGCACAGAAAAGCTTCTTGAAACCATTGATCAGTTGTTCCTGGAATTTGCAAAGAGGTCTGCTCCTTTCAACAACTGGATGGAAGGAGCCATGGAGGATCTCCAGGACATGTTCATAGTACACACTATTGAAGAGGTTCAGGTGAGCTTACTGTATTCTGAGAAGAGTAGGCTTAGACACTAAATGCTAGTGACACGATAACAGTGTCATTTCACAGTTTTACATATAAGCCCATTTAATGGTTTCCCCATGATTGGGTTTCATAGTATATAATGTTGTGTTGCAGTGAAAAAAGGTTATACTGAATAGTGTGCAATGTTTGTATTTGTCGCAGCCGAAAGAAAAGCACTTAATGTTATCACTCACGACAAAATTGACATTTCCATAAAATTTCGAGACTTTCCTCTTCTGCTTCCCCTTCCAGAGTCTAATCGCAGCTCACGAGCAGTTCAAAGCTACTCTTCCTGAGGCAGATTCAGAGAGACAGGCCATCTTGGGAATCCACAATGAGGTGCAGAAAATTTCACAGAGTTATGGGATCAAGGCCAACATTATCAACCCGTACAGCACTATCACGACTGAAGAGCTTCTCAACAAGTGGGAAAAGGTAGCTACAGTTTCTAAACCGATTTATAGGCTCATACAGTATAGTAAGGGAAAGTCATTACACAGATAGTGGGTGTCTGTTCATTTATCTCCGTCAGAGAACACCGTCATTGTCTACTAATAAATAATAAAATTATTATGACTAAGAAGGAGTCAGTAATCAGGAGTAAGTTTTCAGTCCAAATATTCTATCTTTTAATAATGTGTAATTTATACAAATAGCAATAATGTATCTCTTCCGGGTATCTGTGTATGTTTTCTAGGTGAAGAAGCTGGTTCCTCAGAGGGATAGTGCCCTCCAGGAGGAGATGGCACGCCAGCATGCCAATGAAAGGCTAAGACGGCAGTTTGCTGCCCAGGCTAATCTGATTGGGCCCTGGATACAGGCCAGGATGGAGGTTCAGTATACAGGCTTATTAAGCAAATTCTACATCTAATCAAATAAAGCCTGAAATGGAAGAAAATTGTTTTCAAATTCATTGTACACAAACAAGTACAATAACAATTTCTTTCTTGCTGATCATGATATTTGAATATTACTAAGTAAATTTACTCAAAATATATTTATACACACACATAATTCCTTAGTTCTCATATACAGTATAATTACTCTCAGCCATGTACGATTGGCTCTTTGCAGATTCAGTAAACAAACCATACACTCTTAGACCCCTCTCTTATAATCTCATGATCTAAACTGGTCCCAGCTGACCTTGTTGCATGTGCCATCCTAACAGGAAATAGGGCGCTGCTCCATGGAGATAGGAGGCGCCCTGGAGGACCAGATGACCCAGCTGAAGCAAATCGAGCATGTCATTGTTGCTTATAAACCCAATATTGACAAGTTGGAGGGAGACCACCAGCTAATCCAAGAGTCACTTGTGTTTGATAATAAACACACCAACTACACCATGGAGGTACAGGAAATTGTGTTTTAAAAATATATTCACATGGATTTTACAGTAGGTTTATCAACATACACTTGGGCAGGCAGTTTAAAAACTTTTCTGAGTCTGTTAACATTTCTGGCCTCTCACCACATCAACAGCACATCCGTGTCGGGTGGGAGCTGCTTCTCACAACCATCGCCCGAACTATCAGTGAGATCGAGACCCAGATCCTGACCCGAGATGCTAAGGGCATCAGCCAGCAGCAGATGAATGAGTTCAGATCTTCTTTCAACCACTTTGACAGGGTACAGCCTTCTATTGTTTCACTTCACTAGAGTCCTTTTCTTGCTATTCGAGTGGCCAGTGTAAAGCAGTCTCAGCAGTTCAGAAACAGAGTAGGGGGTAGCCCAGTTTTGATAGATGCTTCTGCAACTGTGAGCAGCCAGGTGTTAATTCTAATGTTGTGTTTGTGTGTAACGCCCATAAACTGATGGATGGATGGATGTTAGTTAGTGCAGACTCCTTGTAAAGTTGAGTGTTTTCGGCATTGCCATCTCGGTATTTTGAAACTGGATGTGACGAGCGATGGTTGGCTCTGACTGTGAAGCTGAGAGACACTGCATGCTCATTAGCTAATGACTTGTGATTGATGAGCCAATGAGCATACCCTGTTTTATACTCCTTTCTCACTCTAATGGGGATCGTAATTTACTAAATGATATTTTATTTCCTTGAAGCGAGCCATAAAGTCTGGCCGTAAACCTGTGCGAAAAAAGAAAGAAAGCACGTTTAAGCTGCGATGGCTTCACTTCAGATCCAGAAGCTACATCCATCTTTTAAATACTGTCTAAGATAACATGCTAAATCCCAAATGGCCCCATGAGCAAAGTTCTACTGCTTACCTTATATTTAATCTGAAGATATTGTCCTAAACAAGACAATAGGAGAAGACTTAACATTTCTCCTTTTAAACAATTACTATTTTGCTGGTGAAACTACCATACTGTATTAACAATATCTGAGTACCTTTATATATTTTGAGTACGATTTTTCCTATTTGTTAAAGCTGAAAATAATGTAGGACTTACTCATGCATGCTGTAGATCTGTACCGCCACAGACTGGCTTACACCACCATGATGGAGTAACAGCTTGGATAATACACCCAACAAATTCCAACCTCATTACAAAACTGACAGCGCTGTAGCTATTTGTGATTGATAAGAATATTTTGGGTCTGTGTTTCCAACATTCAAATGCCCAGCTGCAGTGTGAATGCACGTGTATGTGCAGTATTACAGTAATTTCTTTTAAGCTCATTCATCGTGAAATCTTCAACTTTTATCAAAAAGGCCAAAAGATGAGGAAGTTGAAATAATGAAGTACTTTCCCTCAACAATACAAGTGGCTCTTGGCATGTTTTAGTCTCACAAAATTCATGTTGGGGGCTATATTAAAAGCTTTTAATGTTTGTTATTCAGTCTTTTATGTGGTTTTCTCTGAATAAACTTTCCTCCTTATGTTGTAATGTGGTGAAATTTGGTGTCTGGTTTGCAGAAGAAGAATGGAGCAATGGAAACAGATGACTTCAGAGCCTGCCTTATCTCAATGGGATATGACTTGGTAAGACTGTGTTATTAGTGACTTCTACAATTTTTGTTGGATTTTACACATACACTCGTACATACATGCAGACATTGTGATTCTTCATTAATGCATTTCTCAGGGAGAAGTGGAGTTTGCTCGTATAATGATGCTGGTAGACTCCAATGGCACTGGACTCGTCTCCTTCCAGTCTTTCATCGACTTTATGACCAGAGAGACTGCTGACACAGACACTGCCGAGCAGGTTGTGGCATCCTTCCGGATCCTGGCTGCTGATAAGGTATGTATGGGGCTTACTGGCATAAGCGCAGCTATTTTAAGCAGACGCATCTATCCTGGTCATTATTTCCAGGGATTTGCCATGTCATGCTGATTTATTATGTACTTTTTTTGTTCACAATCTTAAAACAGAAATAGGAGTATGAATCTGAAATGCAATTATCTTTCCACACCCACAGCCTTACATACTTGTTGACGAGCTCAGGAGAGAACTTCCCCCTGAACAAGCAGAGTATTGCATCATGAGGATGCCACCCTACACTGGTCATGGAGCACCACCCGGGGCACTAGACTACACTGCCTTCTCCACTGCCCTATATGGAGAGAGCGATCTTTAAACTGACCAGAACGCCTTTGCTCCACTACATTAACCTACCCTTTGCCTTCCCGCGCTGCCTCCCCTCCATCTCCTGGTGAAATTAAGGAATCTATAATGCAAGTTGGGTCAGATATACTGAATGGAATGAAAGTTTTTGTTTAGTTTTCTGACACATTATTCATGCTGCGCATTGTCCTGTTACTTTGGTACTTCTCTTGTCTTCTCTTAGGCTTCCCAAAACAAATACAAATGATTGAATATATAAAAATTGAATATAGAAGCAATTCAATTTACATTTTTTTGCTTGTGTGTTATGATAATTTGGTTCAGTTAGGTTTAACAATTAAGGTAAAACTAGAAGATACATGGAAAAAACAGATTACTTACTCACACACCAAAAGGATTGTGGTGTTCCAGTAATTTTTCTGTGAAGAAAATAGTCATTTTTGGCAAGCAATGTTGTGTATTGTTTTATTTTTCCCCACAGTGCCCTTGTTTTGGGAATAAAACCTTCTGATAAGGCATTTTGACATGCTTCAAGTGAATTACAGTTTGCAAAAGCAATTTCAGACCTACTGCCATCCATCAATAAACAGTGTGTTCCCAAAAGGCCAAAAATATGCAGTAGCAACAGAAGACAAATGGGAAACCACACGAAGGCAAAAGTAAATGTTTGCTCAGTGCTTTAAAAGCCGAAAACACAGCAGACTCGAAGTGGAGTATTCCCTAATGATAAGATTAAAAATTTCTCAAGTAGCAACAAACACTAATGCTTACATGTGTCTAGAAAAATGTATAAGAACTGCCAAAAACTACCATACACATAAGAAAATCAATACCAAATCTAATACAACAGGTGTTGCCATCATGAAAAAAATGGCTTAACAGAAGATTCCCATTAATCCTGTTTATAGTTTTTTGAGGTAGGCTGAAAGAGACCCGGAGGATCTCCTTGTCGCCGTTTGTGCTTTATGATCCATTTAGGGAAACCACTGTAAAATGTGGAAGAATATTACATCACACATCTGAGATACAGTTAATTTTTACAGTACTGGGGAACAAGATTCAGTGATTTATTGAAACATAAATGGAAATACAGTATATAAGGCAAAAAACTGCGCTTATACAGTGCTAACGAGCTTGATAGTCAATATTTGATATGCCCACCTTTATTCTCACACAACCTGAACTCTCTTAGGCAGCGTTCTAGTAATTTTTGTAAGTAGTCTTCAGGAATAGTTCTCCAGGCTTCTTGAAGGACATTGAATGCACTTCTTTGAATGTTGGCTGCCTTTTGTTCTGCTCTCCGTCAAGATGAACCCACACAGCTGCAGTAATGTTGAGGACTGGGCTCAAATTTGGATTCATCTCTCCCTAAGATCTGTTGCCACTGATTTTTCAGTCTAGTTCTTGTGTAATTTGGCATACCTCAGCCTTTTCTCACTTTTCCCGTCCTTAAGAATGGCTTCTTGACAGCCACCCTTCCACTGAGACCATTTCTGATGAGGCTTCAGTGAACAGCAGCTGCATCAACTGAAGGGCCAAATGCATCTGTCAGGTCTTTGCTGGATTTTCCCCTATTTCTTAAGGATGTGACTTTGAGACATTGTTCATCTACTTTAGTCTTTTTAGGCCTGCCACTTCCCATCTTTTGTCCACCTGTCCAGATGCTACACAGCACTGGTTCATCCCTTGAGTTTGGGGTTTTTTTACACTTGAATGATTCATAGGTCAGTGTTAAGTGACTTAAAAAAATTCCTCTGAATATGGTCCGGTACAAGAACAGGACTGAAAAGGAGGGAAAAAGCAGCCAATGTCTTCAAGAAGAACTTCAAAAGCGCTTCAGAAAGTCCGGAGAGCTATTGCTCGTGACTACTTTAAAATTAACAAGAAAGTCTGAGATGGAGGAATATTTGGCTCAAAATTATGAACGCTGTATTTAGACTTTAGTGTATGGTGACTAAATGTACTTGCTTTTGTTCTATTTCAAACATTTTTGACACATTTTTCCTCCTGTTAGCAAAATATGAGATACTGTGTTGGTTCCTGATTTGTTCACGTCACGTTACTGTTTGAGTACAGGTTTTCTTTCAACATACTCATGTTCTATACTGTTTGAGCATTCATTTTTAAAAAAGTAAGAACTTTCATTTGGCATATAAAAATTGAGCAATTTTTAAACATACAGCGATGACAAGGATTTACCAAAAATTCCTGTTACATGCATTTTCCAGCTAAAGCCATCCTTACATGATGCTCTAAATAAAAAGTTAAGAAAATGAAGAAATCAATTTTCTGTAAATATCATTTAACTCTCCAAACCAACTGAACTCAAAAAACACTAGAACATATGTTCAATTAATAGGGTTAGGGTTGTTTCAGGTGTAAGCCTTTCCTTCAGAAGAAAATATTTCTGCTTTAACTTACAAGCGCTGACTCAAACACTGCTGATCTCTACATGACATGTTCTCACTTTTGGCAAAGACTTGGGTTTGCTGTATTGATCTAAAATTTCAGGCAGTAGACAGACCTTGAACAGAAAATAGTTGGCTCTCATATCAATGTGTTCAGTAAATCACACTTTGTGCTTCCAGATAGTGGGTTTGTTCTGTAAACTTCTTAACTCGACCATTTATTTCAAATGATGAATTTGTTTCTTTGTCACCACATGGGGAAAAACTCACAATCCACATGTAAACTAAAGTCTGTGCACAAGAATTAATGAGAACTGGATCTGTTACACGTGACAGTTTTAATAAAATCTCCAACAGTAATTGTCTGAGATGAAAGTTATTTTATATAGTGACATATTTACAGGATGGGGCTTCATTAGATATAGATATTGATAAATTTGTGTGGTCTGTGCTGAAGAGCTTCATTTGTAGTACAGTTCTGCAAGCTAAGAAGTAGTATGTCAATACAAAATCAATATGCTTCAAGAGCCCCCTTGTACTAAACATCCAATGGAGGGACTTGGTCTTCCATGGCATTTTCTCTTTTCAATATCCTTCGTTTTCCTGAGGCACACACCTGGCAGTTAATCCCTATCGCTTGAGTATATAAGTCACCAGAAAGGTGACTGGTATGGTTAATTGGCCTGCTGTGGTTTTCAGTCAGCAGTCAATGATGGACACCTGTGTGTGTTGTTACCTCTTCAGTCTGGGATTGGCCACAGAGGGTTTGCCATTTCATATTTAATCAGCACATGGGGTAGTGGCATGCAGCTCTCAAGCAAAATGGTGTCTTGGCTTTTTGGAAGGTAGGTGGTGCCATAATTGTGTGTACTTACTCACAAATGTACTTGTTTTTTTTTTTTAAATTTTATCTTTTAACCTTGTTTTTTTTTCACCCCCTTGTTGCTTTTTACTCCCCTTTTCACTTTTAGGCTGGAATG
>VUQK01011985.1:15000-25229 GCA_015106715.1 Bujurquina vittata
GCAGAAAAAAAAAAAATCCTTTCCCCCCCTTCAGCCAACACTAGCATTTTTTGGGGTTGTCCCCCCCCCCCCCAGCATTAAACCTCTTGAGTTTTTAATGTTTCTTTTTAAAAGTAGCTTTTTAAACTTTGAGATGAGGGAAACTGAGTCTTACATTAAATAAAGAGGGGCAACTTAAATTCTTGGCCAGATGCTTTAATTTTCAGAATTCATGCCTTTAGAAATCTATTTTAGATAGTTTATTACAGTCTATCACAGCCACTTTTATGATCTGCCACCAGTATAAGAACAGAGTAAAAAACAATTCATAATTAATCAGCTCAGGCTCTTAAACCTGCATTCTAGGATCTGCGTGGTTCATACTTTTACCCATTCTGTGACATAAAGTAGTTTTTTGACAAAAGCACTGAAATGATGTGAAAAATAAATGTTCTTTGAACCAACGGGGGAAAAAGGGGGTACTTTGAATTTTGCCAGTCAGTTGGACAACCACAATGTTGCTGCTGCCAGAATGTCTGATTATGCTGGGTTAAGTTAAATCCCCCACAAGAGGGTGATGATGTTCCTCGCAGAATTGCGTTTGCATCCAAAACCAATTAAAAAAAGAAATGTTGGTTTAGTGATATTAAATGTCTATCAGTGAGACAACGGATTGAGGAGAAGATATAACTGGAAGGAGGAAGGTGGACAGGATAAAAGAGAAATGTAGGTATGCAGGTGTCCTGTCTGGGAAGTAACTGGCTCAAAGCCCACAAGCCACTTTCTCTGATCCATTCTCACCATTACAGACCTGCAAATGTGAGAGGACCTGGGAAAAGGTCCAAGGATTAAGTCTAAAGGACAGGGATGAGACTGCCTCTGTCCACTTCCTGCTTCCCACTATCGCCTTTTGAGGGAATGGACTCCATATGGAACAACACAACCGAGAGTTATGGAGGTTAGCAAATGGAAAAACCTGAAAATTCAGCTAATTATAATTAATTATGGAGCTGCTGCTTTGGCATCATAAACCTTATAAATTTATAAGTTTTGTTAGTTTTGGGGATATTTGTCACACTTAAGTGCTTTAGATCAAACAAATTTTAAAGTCAGACAAAAATAACTTGAGTAAATACAAAAAGCAGGTTTTAATTGATGCTTTTTTATTTAGGGGGACAAAAACTGTTTTTTGGTAAATGTGACATAAACCTTTGTGTTGTAATTGGTCAGCAGTGGTTTTCTCTTTGGAACTCTCCCACAGATGCCATTTTTGCCCAGCTTCTTTCTTATTGTTGAATCATGAACTCTGACCTTCACTGAGCCAAGCGAGGCCTGCAGTTCTTTAGATGATCTGGGTTCTTTTGTGACCTCTCGAATGAGTCGTTAATGCACTCGTGGACTTGTAATTTTGGTAGGTCAGTCAGTCTTGAGAAAGTTTCCCCATTTGTGGATAATGGCTCTTACTGTGGTGTGCTGGAATCCCAAAGCATTAGAAATGGCTTTGTAACCCTTTCCAGACCGATAGATGCCAATCACTTTGTTTCTCAGCTGTTTCTTTAGGTCGTGACACGATCTGGCATGATTAATTCATGATTAAATTACTTTTTCAAAAAAGTTTGGATAACCTTTGTCCCTTAATAAATGAAATCATCATTTTAAAAACTACATTTTCTGTTTAATCGGGTTATCTTTGTCTAATATTAAAATGAGCTTGATCTGAAACATTTAAGTGTGACAAATATGCAAATACTTTTTCATGGAACTGTCTCTATGATAAAGATGAAAGGAGGCAAGGAGCAACCTCTGCACCTGAAAATGAAGCATAAGCAGAAGGTCCACAAACTGCAGTAGCTCTAGGAGCCACTTGGCACCAACTTCAATACTAAGTCAGTCCATATAGACTCCCACGTTAAAGGGGGTAAATATGAGATATTATTCCTTAGATGTATTTACACATCTAAGGAATAAGGTCATATGCAATCGAATTAATTTAAAAGAGGAGCTTCTCTTTAAAGAAGGTAATGACTCAGCTTCTAGCTGGAGATGTCATGACCTACAAAGGTCCTCTTTGCCAAGTATAGGAGTTAACCTCTCTCCTTCAACTTTTACAATCTCATTAGAAATAATGGATCTGTTTGTTTGCATTTTGTGTGTGTGTGTGTTTTCTAGGTGAAGAAGATGTTTCCGTAGAGATGGCACACCGGCATGTCAATGAAAGACTGAGCGGCAACATGTTGCTCTGGTTAATCTAATTGGGCCCTGGATACAGGCCAAGATGGCGGTTCCATATGCTGCACAGACTTGAAAACTAATCAAATCAAGACTAAAATGGAAGATAATGATTTTCAAATGCACTGCACATAGAGAGACAATGATGTTGGCTTTTCTTGACGATAATAAAATATATCAAGTAAAATTTCGAAATATTTATTTGCTGTTTGTTGTGCAATACTGTAAGAGTCACAAACCAAATATTTTCTTAAGCTGATCACTGGCCTCTTCACACAGACTCAGCCATAATCCACATATATATGAACGCTTACACAAGAGACTGCACCATTTAGACTGTGCTTTTAAAGACTATTTTTAATGCAACAGTAAATATCTGTACAAGATTACAACTGATATTAGTGTGGTCCATATTTACAGTACAGACTGGTGCTCAATTATATACAAACGGACTGGCACAGCTCATTTTCCTCTTTTTATTTTTAGCACTTCTTCACAATGCTAAAAAATGTAGAATTTATTTCAGGATGTCACTGCTGAGCCATGCAATGGATGTGAAAATTCAAATGGTTTCTCCCTTTGAGGAGCATGGTCAGCAAATGCCAGAGCGACCAACCTCGTCCATACTTTATTCAGTGTCTTCTGTGAAAGCTGAACTTTGGTGCAAGAGTGGTGTAGAGGAAAGGTCAGCCGGGGGGAATTAATGTGTTTATGTCAGATAGTGTTAACAAAAACGTTTGACTTTTTCATGAAACCTAGTGGGACCTCTCAGGAAATGTGAGACTACTGAAAGCATGCAGAACTACATATACTTGTATACAGTACAATGTAAAGGTCTGGAGACAGCCCTCATTCCTTGATATTTTGATAGGAAAATAGGAAATGGGTGCAGTGAATTTTTAAATCATATTCAAACATATGTGGAAATACAGTGCGTGGGTGGGGGTGAGGGGTTGCACTATTCTAATGACCTATTCTAATTTCTATAAATAGAATTCAGGAATAGTTCTTTTCTCTGTCTGGATGCAAAATTCCATCAGACCTGTTGCCACTGATTTTCAGCCCAGTTTTTGTGTAAGCCATTTCTCCGTGTTTCCCTATGGCTTCTTTACACCCAACCTTCGACTGAGTTCATTTCTGATGAGGTTTTGGTTAACAGTAGATGGATCAGCTGAAGGACCAGATGCATCTCTCAGGTCCTTTTTTGTTCGGATTCTGCTCTTCATTTGTTGCAGATATTTTTTTAAGCCCTGAATGCTTGAATGATTTATAGGTCAGTGTTGTGCCTTTACATAAAAAATATAATACATAAAATAAATAAATAAATAAATTCCTGTGAAAAGGGTCAAATACACAAGTTTAATGTGCTGGTACTTTATTTAGGTATTTCCATGTTTCTATATTTTCTACTTCTACACCATTAAATTTTGCATTGTTACGTGCACTGGCCTTTTGGCCTTGTGTTGAGAGCTGTCTTTCTCTCTAGCTGTGTGTTCCAGGTCTGCCACACCTGAATGGCACAGATAAACAACATTCTGCTTGTTAGCGAAAGTGCACAGCCTCAGCACCAAGTGCTCCCGGCCGTCTGGCCTCTTGGCTCTGTGATGGTGGTTGCCAGGGTTAGCGCTGTTCAGTATAACCTGAAATGTGGCAAACCTGTGGGACCTGTTCTGTTCTGCTGTGTTTGAATGAACCTGCATAAAAATAGTGGAGGCTTGGTGAGGGTTCTCTTGGTATAGGGGTTATGCTTTGTGCCACCCTAGATTTTCACAGATCATAAAAGAATGCAAATATCTTGTGCTTTACTGCAGCATTTATTTTGTTAAAGCTTTCGTTAATTATTTAGAAATACAGATCATGTATTGTGTATTCCTCTGCAGTAAAAGAATAAAGCTACTCAGAAGTATAAAATTAATCTCCAGCTGGAAACACTGAATTGATATACGCATGAATCACTATCAGTCACAATCCAATTTAAAAAGTGCATATAATTCTGAAAAGGCTATTCTTAATCTAGATACTCCACTTTACAAACAGGATTATAAATTTTACTTAGGAGTTTTGTCAAACAGTCCTGTACAAAGCAGTTTTCAGGCTCTTGTGGAGTGACACCTTTTATGTAAGCTGTATTAAGGTGCAAGGCTACTCATAAACCTGACAATCACTGCTGCCAGTATTTTCCATACAAGTTTACTGCTTTGTTTTATTTCGGATGAAATATTCACATTCCTGTGGGCCCTCCCGTCTTGTCTTTTGTCCCCGTGCCAGCTTAAAATGCCAAGGCATGCTGCAGCAGTGTAATATACTGTCAGTGCAAAGTGACTCCCAAAATTATTCATGCAGGTTATTAAAAATGCAGGTTATTCATAAAATAACGTGCATTTTACATTTTTTTTAATTTAAATTATTTTTTTAGTTGACTGTGCTTGGAAAGCCTTCAAATGATCTAGAATTATTTTTTTATTTTTTTATTTAACTATTTAAACCTTTATCCATTTCAAGGAAAGAAAAAAAAAAAGAAAACACTCTAGAAGCAAGCGATAATTTTAATGCACACCCTGTTCCCTGAAGTAAACTACGAGCTCTCGCAGGTTCAAATTTTCCTTCCTAAAATGGCTTCATGATGGCTGCGGTTCAACCGCTGGCTCCGCCCACACACCCAGGGCCGTGCATCTTCAGGCTCCAGCTTCCACAGTGACTGTCCTCTTCTGGCTCATTCACTGGTTAAAAAAATACTGACGCCCGTTAAATGTTTCCATTTTGGTTCAAATAATGACTGACACTGGAGAAGGCGACGATGAATTCCATTTTCTACGAACGGTGAGTCACACAGACACCTTTCAAACTACACGAAAAAGTCAATATTTCGTCTGATTGGCTGGCAAAACAACCATCACCACAGGTTTCAATGATGTAACACTTTACTTGTGTTATGCTGTTCAGCTGTTAGTATCAGTATTAGCGTTTTATTTTAGTTATTTCTTTTTTTAAATTACAACTATATGGAGATTTTTTTGCCTCCTTATGCAACTAGTTTATTTTTAGGTTAGTTTACATTACCTATAATAACTTGACATCGACTCACCTGAGCCCTTTTTAGTCCCTTAATGATAAACGGAACTAGTTTATCATTAATGTTCATTTTAGGTCAGGCACCCCAGCCAGCTAAAAGCGGATAATTTATTCGTGGATAATATATTAATGCAATAATAATTTTCTATAGACACTGGCAGTAAAGGGAGGCCAAAAATGGCTTCCCTCATCTTCACTGTAAGATGCTATTATTGCTCTGTAGCTGTAAGTTGTTCTCTCACAGCTTGCAATCTTTGCCCTCTGATAAGAGCATGTCACATGGAGGGCGTGTGGCGTGGCTGAGGCACACACATTCTCACACAGGCAGTGATGTTCATGGTTCCTGAGACCAACACAGATTGGAGAGAAGTCATTTCCTGATCCATCCATGATATCATATGTTATTATATTAAATGCAGGAAAATTGTTGAGCCGTGGTATTAAGCTACTCAGATCCTGATGCAGCTTTCCTCATTATCATTTAGTTTGTAGATGACAGGAAAAACATACTGTAATAGAACGAAAGATGAAATATATGACAATTGTGAAATAGCAACAATGTTTAATTTATTATAATGTCTTTTATATGAGAAGAGGTCTTTTGGGACAAAGTTTCCCAATTCCACTATTGCAAAAATACAATAAACTTTATAAGAACAACAAAAAAACCCCAAAGACCCAACCCTGCAGCTTTTTCAGATTAAAAGCAGGAAAAGTGACAGTCTGTAACATCTGAATGAGCATGCATTTTATTTATTTTTTTATGGCACAGTGAAATTTCACTCATGAAAAGTGCTCTTTGAAGAAGAGCCCAAGTGCCTCAGCACCAGACTGTGTGTTTGACTGATTGCAGAGTACTGCAGATAATGACGAGTGGAAAGGAGGCTATATCAGGGGTCAGACTGTGCAGCATCTTCCCAATATGGATGTTTGTACCCTGAGTACGGAGAGGTGTTGGTTTTCCTGACTGGACGTTGGAGGCCTGTCACCTTCTATCTTCCTTATAGTTCCTCAAATAAACAGAGAAACCTAATTTGGACAATGTGGTATCTCAAAGCAGATCAGATAAATGTGAAAAAGTGAGAGAGAATTACTGTACATGCTTTTACAATGGGTCTCATCCACGTTTTGCTGTCACAGTCATGCAGTTCTGATCATACACGCAAATATTCACACATTTCATAGTTTGAGGTTGGTTTACAATTTTTTAAAAAAGCAAAATAGGACTGAATTTTTATGTTTACTCCTGTGAGAGAATTTCATTATATGATATGAGAACAAATGAAGATTTTTCTCTCTGAAGCCAAAACTGCTTCAGGGACTTTTTTAATAGTCCACAAGATAACATTTCGGCGGGATTTTGGCGTGATGTAGGTCGTTAACTGATCCCTGCCAGCTGAGGCTTTCATGGTGAAATCAGGTGAGTCTCACAGTGCAAACGTGCTGTTTGTGTGTTTTAAAATCTGGACTTCTCTCACTCTCTAAATCTGTCATCTCTGTGTGTATTTTTCACAGGGAGATGAGGTTGTTCTGCAGAGTACCTTCACCTCCCAGGAGGAACATGTGAAACTCTGTCTAGCTGCCGAAGGATTTGGCAGCAGACTTTGCCAGCTTGAGCCCACCTCGAACTGTAAGGTAAGGCGCTCCACCTCAGTGATTGCACACTTCTCCCTCACGGTCAGAAAGTTTGCCAGAAACAGACACACAAAGAGAAATGACTAAAAAAAAAAAAATGCATTGATGCAAACATTTGACTGCCACGGGTAATAACTTATATATTTTGTTTATGTGATATTGAATCTCAAAAGTTAAGCTATAATATTCTAAACTTGTGCTATAAAAAGTACTTTTAATTTAAATGTAATCTTATACCAATTGCGTTTATTTTTAAGTATCTAAAAATTATTTCCCTTCTGCTTTTTGTTTACATTTTTACATGCTTTCCTTCAGTTTGGACTGTCCATTGCTAGTTTGCTGTTGTCTCTGCCACTAATTGCACTCTTGGCCTTGGAAGGGAGCAGCCAAGCATGAAACTAGCTCAAAAACTCTGTCTTTTCTTTTTTTATCAGAATGTTCCACCAGACTTGTCTGTCTGTGGCTTTGTCCTGGCCCAGTGTCTTTCCGTGCGAGCCCTACAGGAGATGCTGGCACACAGTGAGCACCTGGCTGCAGAGGTCTTTACCATTATTCTCTCCATTAGCCTTCATATAAGGCCTATGTTCTCTCCCAATGCTTCTTAATGTAAAAAAACACCCTTTGCTTTTCTGTCATTGTCATTTTGCCATACCTATATCTATTTGTAAGGCATGATTTAATTCTATAGTCAGTACATGTTGTACAATCCAGTAGACTAAGATTTTGTCTGAGACATTATTTGAGTAGGATTTGATCTGTAATTATTTATCTGGAGCTAAAAGGATAGCACAGTCTTAGAACACTGACATAAGAGCCATGATTAATCTGAAACAGCTGCTGTTTACATTAAAGTTAGTGTAAATTGAATGACTTTTTTTAAACAAAGTGGAACACGTTTCATGGATGCTTCACTTGAGCTCTTCTCCTCTTTAACTGTTTTCTGTTGAGTAAACTGATGTTTATATATTTTGGTCAGGTACAGGTGGGAGCTGGCGGCAGTCATCGCACACTTCTATATGGCCAGGCGGTGTTGTTCCTACACTCATACAGTGACATGGTGAGTCATCGTTATATAATGTAGTCACAAATCAGATTTTTTATTTACTTTTTTGCTATGTTGTATGGTTTTCTGTGTGTGTATGTGTGGACAAAGAGAGAGTAGGGTCCCCTTTTGTCTTTAGGATTGCATTAATTCTTCATAAAATAGAATTGACAAGGTGCTCATTGATTTGGTCCATATTGACTTGATAGCATCACACAGTTGCTGGAGATTTGTCAGCTGCACGTCCATGATGTGACTCTCTCCTTCCACAACATCCCAAAGGTGCTCTCTTGGATTGAAATCTGGTGACAGTGGAGGCAATTTGAGTGCAGTGAACTCACTGTCATGTTCAGTAAACCAGTTTGAGATGATATGAACTTTTTAAGATGGTGCATTATCCTGCTGGAAGCATTCATCATAAAATAGGTACACCCTGGCCATAAAGGGATGGACATGGATCAGTAACAATACTCAGGCAGGCTGTGTTGTATAAATGATGCTCAGTTGGTACTAAGGGGCCCAGAGTGTGCCAAGAAAACTTTGCCCACACCATTACACCTCCACCAGTCTAAACCATTTATATAAAGGCAGGTTGGATCTATGCATTCATGTTGTTTACATTAAATTCTGACCTACCATCTGAATGTTGCAGCAGAAATTGAGACTCGTGAGACCTGGCAACATTTTTCTAGTCTTCGGTTGTCTGTTTTGTGAGCCTGTGCAAATTATAGCCTCGGTTTCCTGTTTTTAGCCAACAGGAGTGGCTGCTGTAACCAATCTGCTTCCAGGTGAAAGATATTGTGAATTCTAAGGTGCTCTTCTGCATACATTGGTTGCAAAGAGTTGTTATTTGAGGTACTGTTGCCTTCCTGTCAGCCCAAAGCAGTCTGGCCAATCTCCACTGATCTCTGGCATCAAGGCATTTTAGTCCAAGGAGCTGTCGCTCACTGGATATTTTCTCTTTTTACACAATTCTCTGTAAAACCCTAGAGATGGCTGTTCAGGAAAATCCTAGAATATCAACAATTTCTGAAATACTGAGCACAGCCTGTCTGGCGCCACCGACAATGTCACATTCAAAATCACTTAAGTCAGCTTTCATCCCCATTCCAATGCTCGATTTGAACTTCAGCATGTCATCTTGACCATGTGTACATGCCTAAATGCTTTGACTTGCTACAGTGTTATTAGTTGATTTATACATTAAGCAGTTGAGCAGGTGTATCTACATTAATGAAGTATTTGTAGAGCTGCAATGGTTAAGTAGAATTTGTGTAATATATGAATTGTATATTTTTTTTAACCTTTATCAAAATAAAAAGAAACCAGAAGACTGACATATTGATTTTCCCATACTGATGTTAGCTTTATAAAAAATATTTTTCTATGTTCGCTGAATTATTTATCTGTTGTTTATTTCACAACCAGTACCTCAGCTGCTTGTCTTCATCTCAGTCTTCAACTGACAAGCTGGCTTTTGATGTTGGTCTGCAAGAGGATAAAGCAGGTATTTATTAGAACGATCCGTTGAAAATAGTTTCTTTGTTGAGGCATTTGCAGCGTTATTACCCTGTATTATGTTTATATGATTCTAATAATTTTGTGACATTAACTGTCAGTGAGCTGTTTGTTTTCCTTTGTGTTTATATTCTGTGTGTGGTTCAGGGGAGGCATGTTGGTGGACCGTCCATCCAGCATCCAGACAGAGGTCAGAGGGTGAGAAGGTGCGTGTAGGTGATGACCTCATACTTGTGAATGTGTCTTCAGAGAGATACCTGGTGAGTCAGGTTAAAAATGAAAGTTTTCCTTAATGCAAATTCTGAGTGAACTTCCACTGCATCAAACATCAAGCACACTAACCTGGTTAAAGTCTCATTTTGTAGAAAGTGGAATTTTAGAAATAGGTGGTGCTTTTTGATTATGATGCACACATTTGTGGCATGCTGTGGTCTCATCGTGAGGGATCAGGTCTATAGTCTCTTGCATCATCTGATATTGGTGGCAGGCCAGGGAACATTGTACTGTAAGTCACACCATGGGAAGAGTGAGACATACCACACATAGGACCCATTCACACATATCGATTTACCTCTTTTTGAAAATGTTCTGCCAATTCTTTAGCGCCGCCATGCTGTTCTGTTTAGCCTCGTGGCCTAGCCACTCCAGTGGAGGCTGGAAATAGATTATCGGATCCTGCAGACTGCCAGTGGAGATAGTGACATGCAGTCTGCAGGATCCGATAATCTATTTCCAGCCTCCACTGGAGTGGAAA